>PVIY010043485.1:0-20298 GCA_004026745.1 Myrmecophaga tridactyla
AAAAAAAGAAGGAAACAAAGTCGATTGTGATAATAAAAAAAATATTTAAGCTCTCTAGCCTCCTATATTCTGGAGCAGCTAGAAGGAAAAATATGAAAGGCTCGTATAGTGGCCCATGACAGACTCTGGGATCTGCCCTGTGGCGGCTTGTTGGGGAGTGCTTTGAAAACTATTGCTTTTTTATTTCTTTGCTTTGTATATATGTTTTACTATATGGTAGAAAAAGTAAAAAAATCAATTGGCCATAGATGTAAGGGTTGATTACTGAACTCTCAGTTTGATTCCATTGTTCAGTGTATCTGTTCTTGTGCCAGTAACACATACTTTGATTATTGTAGCTTTGTAGTAAGTTTTAAGATTGGGAAATATCAGACCTCCAACTTTGTTCTTCTTTTTTAAGATGGTTTTGGGTATTTGGGGCTCCTTACTCTACCATATGAATTTTTTTTTCCTCATGCGAAAACATTTTTAAATTTGTACATTTAGTCACTATCATTGTACACTCTAGGCATTCCTAGATTATACCATCTCAGTCTTTATCATGTCTTTCCTTCTGATTTCATTTGTGCCCCCACCCCTCTTCCCTCTATCATCTTCACATTCAGCTTCATTCAGTGTACTGACATTATTGTATTACAGTTAGGTAGTATTGTGCTATCCATTTCTGAAATTTTACAGTCAGTCCTGTTGCATAATCTGTATCCCTTCAGCTCCCATTACCCACTATCTACCCTGTTCCTAACTCCTAATGGTCTCTGTTCTTAACTGAAATTCTCCAAGTTCATTCACTAATATTAGTTCATATCAGTGAGACCATACAGTATTTGTCCTTTTGTTTCTGGCTAATCTCAATCAGCATAATGTCCTCAAGGTCCATCATGTTGTTACATACTTCATAACTTTATTCTGTCTTACAGCTGCTTAATATTCCATTGTATGTGTATCCCACAGCTTGTTTAGCCACTCATCTGTTGATGGACCTTTTGGCTGTTTCCATCTCTTGGCAATTGTATATAATGCTGCTATAAACATTGGTGTGCAAATGTCCGTTTGTGTCCTTGCCCTCATGTCCTCTGAGTAGATACCTAGCAGTGGTATTGCCGGGTCATATGGCAATTCTATACTTAGCTTCCTGAGGAACCACCATACTGCCTTCCATAGCAGTTGTACCATTTTACATTCCCACCAACAGTGGATAAGTGTGTCTCTTTCTCCACATCCTCTTCAGTGCTTGTTGTTTTCTGCTTTATTGATAATGGTCATTCTGGTGAGTGTGAGATGATATCTCATTGTGGTTTTGATTTGCATTTCTCTAATGGCCAGGGAAGTTGAGCATCTTCTTCATGTGCCTTTTGGCCATTTGTATTTCCTCTTCTGACAAGTGTCTGTTCTGTCTTTTGCCCATTTTGTAATTGGGTTGTTTGTCTTTTTGTTGTTTATTTGAACAATCTCTTTATATATTCTGGATACTGGACTTTTATCTGATATATTATTTCCAAGTATTGTCTCCCATTGTGTAGGCTGTCTTCTTACTTTCTTGACAAAGTTCTTTGATGCACAAAAGTGTTTAATTTTGTGGAGTTCCCATTTCATTCTTTTTTTCTTCAATATTTGTGCTTTAGGTGTAAGATCTAGGAAACTGCCTCCTGTTATATAAGATTTATAAGATGTTTCCCTACATTTTCTTTAAAAATTTCCATAAGTTTTATGGTCTTAGAGCTAATGTTTAGGTTTTTGATCCATTTTGAGTTAATTTTTGTGTAGGGTGTGAGATATGGATCCTCTTTCTTTCCTTTGCATGTGGATATCCAGTTCTCTAGGCACCATTTATTAAAGAAAATGTTCTGTCCCAGGTGAGTTGGAGTGACTGCCTTATCAAAGATCATTTGTCCATTGATGAGAGGGTCTATATCTGAACACTCTGTTTTATTCCATTGGTCAGTATATCTATGTTTATGCCAGTACCATGCTGTTTTGACCACTGTAGCTTCGTAATATGCCTTAAAGTCAGGTTGTGTGAGACCTCTGGCTTCATTTTTCTTTCTCAGGATATTTTTAGCTATTCAGGGTACCCTGCCCTTCCAGATAAATTTGGTTATTGGTTTTTCTATTTCTGCAAAGTAACTTTTGGGAATTTTAATTGGTATTGTATTGGATCTATAAATCAGTTTAGGTAGAATTGACATCTTAACTATATTTAGTCTTCCATTTCATGAACACGGTATGCCTTTCCATTTATTTAGGTCTTCTGTGATTTCTTTTAGCAATTTCTTGTAGTTTTCTCTGTGTAGGTCTTTTGTATCCTTAAATTTATTCCTAAATATTTTGTTCTTTGGTTGCAGTTGTAAATGGAATTTTTTTCTTGATTTCCTGCTCGGATTGTACATTGCCACTGTATAGAAATACTACAGATTTTTGAGTGTTGATCTTGTAACCTGCCACTTTGCTGTACTCATTTATTTATTAGCTGTAGTAGTTTTGCTGTGTATTTTTCAGGGTTTTTGACATACAATATCGTATCTTCTGCAAACAGTGAGAGTTTTACTTCTTCCTTTCCAATTTTGATGCCTTGTATTTCTTTTTCTTGTCTAAGTGCTCTGGCTAGAACTTCCAACACAATGTTGAATAACAGTGGTGATAGTGGACATCCTTGTCTTTTTCCTGATCTTAGGGGGGAAGTTTTCAGTTTTTCCCCATTGAGGTTTTTCATATATTCCCTTTATCATGTTGAGGAAGTTCCCTTCTATTCCTACCCTTTGAAGTGTTTTCAACAAGAAAGGATGCTGAATTTTGTTAAATGCCTTTTCTGCATCAGTCTATATGTTCATGTTTTTCTGCTTTGATTTGTTATGGTGTATTACATTAATTGATTTTCTTATGTTGAACCATCCTTGCATACCTGGGATGAATCCTGCTTGATCATGGTTGTTCTAGTTTGCTAGCTGCCGGAATGCAACACACCAGAGATGGATTGGCTTTTAATAAAAGGGGATTTATTCTGTTGGTTCTTCAGAGGAAAGGCAGCTAACTTTCCACTGAGGTTCTTTCTTACGTGGAAGGCACGGGATGGTCTCTGCTGGTCTTCTCTCCAGGCCCCTGGGTTCCAGCAGCTTTCCCCAGGGTAACTTCTTTCTGCATCTCCAAAGGCCTGGGCTGAGCTGCAAGTGCTGAGATGAGGAATACCAAGCTGCTTGGGCTGTGCTATGTTGTGTTCTCTCATTTAAGCACCAGCCAATTAAGCCAAACGTCACTCATTGCAGCAGACATGCCTCCTAGCTGACTGCAGATGTAATTGGCAACAGATGAGGTTCATGTACCGGCTTATGTCCGCAGCAACAAGACTAGGTATGCTCACCTGGCCAAGTTGACAACTGAATCTAACTAACACAATGGTGTATAATTCTTTTAATGTGCTGCTAGATTTGATTTGCAAGAATTTTGTTGAGGATTTTTGCATCTATATTCATTAGAGAGAATGGTCTATAGTTTTCTTTTCTTGTAATATCTTTGTCTGGCTTTGGTGTGAGAGTGATGTTGGCTTCATAGAATGAGTTAGGTAGCCTTACCTTCTCTTCCATTTTTTTGAAGAGTTTGAGCAGGATTGGTAGTAATTCTTTCTTGAATGTTGGTAGAATTCACATGTGAAGCCATCTGGTCCTGGACTTTTCTTTTTTGGGAGTTTCTTAATGACTAATTCAATTTCTTTACTTGTGATTGGTTTGTTGAGGTCATCTATTTCTTCTCGAGTCAATGTTGGTTGTTCATGCCTTTCTAGGTAGTTATCCATTTCATCTACATTGTCTAGTTTATTAGCACAAAGTTGTTCAAGTATTCTCTCATTACCTCCTTTATTTCTGTGGGGTCAGTGGTTATGTCTCCTCTTCCATTTCTGATTTTATTTATTTACATCCTCTCTCTTCTTTTTGTCAGCCATCCTAAGGGTCCATCAATCTTATTGATTTTCTCATAGAACCAACTTCTGGTTTTGTTGATTTTCTTGATTGTTTTCATGTTCTCATTTTCATTTATTTCCACTCTAATCTTTGTAATTTCTTTCCTTTTGCTTGCTTTGTGGTTAGTTTGCTGTTCTTTCTGTAGTTCTTCCAAGTGGACAGTTAATTCCTTGATTTTTGCTCTTTTTTCTTTTTTGATATAGACAGGGCAATAAATTCCCCTCTTAGCACTGCCTTTGCTACATCCCATAAATTTTGATATGTGTTTTCATTTTCATTTGCCTCGAGATATTTACTGATTTCTCTTGTAATTTCTTCCTTGACCCACTGGTTGTTTAAGAGTGTGCTGTTAAGCCTCCATATGTTTGTTGATTTTCTGGCCCTCTGCCTATTACTAATTTCCTACTTCATTCCTTTATGATCTGAGGAAGTGTTTTGCATGATTTCAATCTTTTAAAATTTATTGAGACTTGCTTTGTGACCCAGCATATGGTCTGTCCTTGAGAATGATCCATGAGCATTTGAGAAAAAGGTATATCCTGCTGTTGTGGGGCATAATGTTCTATAATTGTCTGTTATGTCTAGTTCATTTATTGTATTATTCAAATTCTCTGTTTCTTTATTGAACATCTGTCTCGATGTTCTGTCCATTGATGAGAGTGGGGAATTGAAGTCTCCAACTATTATTGTAGATGTGTCTATTTCTTTTTTCAGTGTTTCCCTCATGTATTTTGGAATACTCTGGCTTGGTGCATAAATATTATGATTATGATTGTTATGTCTTCTTGTTGAATTGCTCCTTTTATTAATACATAGTGGCCTTCTTTGTCTCTTTTAATTGTTTCATTTGAAGTCTAATATGTTGGATGTTAGTATAGCTACTCCTGCTCTTTTCTGATTGTTGTTTGCATGAAATATCTTTTCCTAACCTTTCACTTTCAACCAATGTTTATCCTTGGGTCTAAGATGCATCTCCTGTCAATAACATATAGATGGGTCCTGTTTTTTAATCCATTCTGCCAGTCTGTGTCTTTTGATTGGGTTGTTTAATCCAGTAACATTTAGTGTTATTACTTTAGGGGCAGTGCTTTCTTCTACCATTGTACCTTTTGAATTTTAGATATCATATCTAATTTTTCTTCTTTGCACCTTTACTGATAGTCTTCATTTCTACACTTTTCTCCACACCTCTCTCTCCTGTCTTTTCCTATGTGTCTCTAGTGCTCCCTTTGGTATTTCTTGCAGAGCCAGTCTCTTGGTCACAAATTCTCTCAGTGATTTTTTTTTATCTGAAAATATTTTAATTTACTCCTCATTTTTGCAGGACAATTTTGCTGGATATAGAATTCTTGGTTGGCAGTTTTTCTCTTCTAGTATCTTAAATATATCATAACACTGTTTTCTCACCTCCATGATATCTGCTGAGAAATCTATGCATAGTCTTATTGGACTTCCCTTGTGTGTGATGGATTGCTTTTCTCTTGCTGCTTTCAAGATTCTCTCTTTCTCTTTGACATTGGACATTCTGATTAGTAAGTGTCTTGGAGTATGTCTATTTGGATATATTCTGTTTGCGGTATACTGTACTTCTTGGATCTGTAATTTTAAGTCTTTCCTAAGAGTTGGGAAATTTTCAGTGATAATTTCCTACATTAGTTTTTCTCCTACTTTTCCCTTCCTTTCTCCTTCTGGGACACCCACAACACATATTCGTGTGCTTCATGTTGTCATTCAATTCCCTTGAGCCCTGCTTGTATTTTTCCATTCTTCTCCCCAAATTTTCTTTTGCTTGTCATATTTCAGATGTTCCGTCCTCCAGTTCACTAATCCTATCTTCTGCCTCTTGAAATCTAACATTGTAGATTTCCATTGTTTTTTTCATCCCTTCCATTGTGACTTTCATTCCCGTAAGTTCTGTGCTTTGATTTTTCAGACTTTCAATTTCTTCTTTGTTCATTCCTTGCCTTCTTTATAACCTCCCTCAGTGCATTGATTTGATTTTTGATGAGGTTTTCTATGTCTGTTCAAACATTCTGAATTAATTGTTTCAGCTCCTGTATCTCATTTGAATTGTTGGTTTGTTCCTTTGACCGGGCCATATCTTCAATTTTCCTAGTATAATTTGTTATTTTTTGCTGCTTCTAGGCATTTAATTTCCTTAATTAGTTTATTCTGGAGATTGTTTTCACTTTTCTTACCTAGGATTTTCCTGCTGGATGACTTTGTTGTCTATTTGTTCTTTGACATTCAGTTTAGCTTGTTCTAGACCTCTAGCTTAGGTTTTACTTAACAGACAGAATTTTTCAGTTTTTGTTTTCTTGTTTCTTGCCCTGCCTGTATGATACCTTTTTTGTTTCTCCCTTAGGAGGGTCTAATTAGATTTTATACACCCCAGCCAGATTTTCCCAGACCAAACTGGCCTCCTCTCAGGATGAAAGAGTCACCTGCATCAATTTTTCCTGACGGGGAGACCCAGCAGGTTGAAAAGACTTTCCTATGAAGCCTCTGGACTCTGTGTTTTTCCTATCCTGCCCCATATGTATCACTTTTCTGCCTGCAGGTCCCACCAGCACAAGGTGATGCAATACCTTTAACTTCAGCAGACTCTCCCTGCTGTGGGGGTGTGATTGAGACAGAGGAGAGGTTGTAGTCTGGCTTTAATCGCTTCACTTTTCCAGACTCTGGTATCTGAATCCCTTGATAGGGGGATTCCACTTGAGCTGGGCCCCACCCCTCTCCGGGAAGGCGCAGCCTCCAGACAAACTCTGACAAGGTTAATTCTGCCTTGCCTGGGGCAATTGGAGCCTGAGAAGCCTTGCAGCTATAACCAAAGAGCAGTCAAGCTGTAGAAATACAGCCACCAAAAAGAAAAGAAAAAAAGTCCTTTTCAGTGCAGGACCCCAGTTCCTCTGGTTTGCCAATCAGGAGCTTAAGTTGGTATATTACTTTGTGTATCTCCAGGTCCTTTGTGCCCCCTCCTTTCTTTCAGGGCACGGACCTTTTCAAGTATTTTGTGCTGTCCGATCAAAACACCTCTGTGTTTTTTTTTCTTTTTCCTTCAGCCTTACCCCCTCTGTGCCTGGTGGGGCGGCAGGAGGACAGCAACTTCAGCTATTACTCCAGGTTTAGCTGAGCTGGGGGCCTATTTTTAGTAGTCAGAATTTGTGAATTAATTCCACAATTGGAACTTGGTTGTGTTCAGCCCCTGCTGCTGGTAAAGTCTCTTTCCTTTCCCCGTTGGGAAGCAGCCTATGGGGGAGAGAGAGATGCTGGCAGCTGCACTTGAGGAACTCACAGTTCTGGGTGGCTTCGCAGCTGGTCCGGCTTGTCCAGACTGGGTATGTAGTGTGTCCAGTCACTAATGTGGCCCCAGCAGTTGTTCTGTACTGTTCCTTCCTATTTACTAGCTGCTCTGGAGGAGGAACTAAATCCCACACTTCGCTAGCCACCAACTTGGCCCCCCGTTTCTACCATATGAATTTGATGATTGGTTTGTCCATTTTAGTATATTAGAATTAGTTAACATCCTAACAGTATTTAGTCAGAATGATTTTTTTTTTTTTTAACATAAATCACTTCACTAATGTGCTCAAAATCCCCTAGTGGCCTCTTTTTTTTTTAATTGCTGTAAGCCCAGTGCCTTAGAATAGTGCCTGGCCCCAAGAAGCACTTAATGTTGAATGAGGAAAAATATAAGTGATATTTGAAACCATGGCTTTGGATGAGATTACCTATTTGACGGTGACAGTTTAAGATTGGGTTGTAGACTGAGGAGAAAGAAGAACCGAATCAGACATCGATGAGAATGGAAGTGGAAAAAGTCATCAAAAGGAGAGTAAAAAGTTGCTCCATAGTGGTGAGGGATAGTCAGGTCAACCGGCATGAATTTGCGGTAGCTTCCCTAGGATAGTTTTGTGACTTCAATCTGTAAGACTTTAGTCTCGAATAGGGACCTCGTAGAAGACAGATTTAGATGGGTGGTGTTACTTATCAAGATGTAAGCTTGGGTCTGCTGAGAAGCCAGTATTATTAGAGCAGTTCCAATTTCTCCAGCTACCCTATGCAAAATTATAGTCTCCATCGCTCTCCCCCCATTTTAGTTCACTTTATAAAATTGTAGAATTTACTTCTGCCTGACCTCGTGTTCTATATATCAGTTTAATGTTTGTTTCCTCTCTGCACTGTAGGCACGTGAAGTTGAGGATTTTGTTTTACTCATTTCTACATCCTCATTGCCTAGCGCAGTGTCTGACGTGTGAATAGATGTTTGATGAACACTTGCTACGTGAGCTCCATACCTTCGCCTCCAGCTGGCTGCTGAATACTTTTACTTGTACAACTTTCGTACCCTTCCAATCTCAACATATCCACAACTAAACTCATTGTTTTCCCTAAACCTATTTCTTTTTCATTGTTTCCTATCTTAGGAAATTCTACTCTTATCTAGTGGGTTAAACTGAGAACCTGGGGTCAGTTTTTATTTTTTTGTTTTTCTTTCTTCCTTACCTCCTGACTAGGTCTTTTAGATTTTATTTACCTCACCCCTACCCCTAAAACAAACAAAAAAAGCTTTCTTCCTTCTTTCTATTCTCTTTTTCCTTTCCTTCCTTGTTTTAGCTTGGATTATCTTGTCAGCCTCTTAGTCTCCTTTAACTTTTGAATCTGTTCTCATTCTAGCAAGAGTGAACTCTAAAAAGCACAAATCACTTTCCTAGAATAAAGCCCAGAAACCTTAAGTGCTTTATAGAACTCCAGGTTTGATCCTGCTCATTCTCTATTTTTAATTCTTGCCCCTTTAGCTTTGTAGGATTTATAGTTTTTGAATGCACAGTAATGTCTGTTGCCCTGGACTTTCATACACGCTACCTCTGTCCAAAATACTCCCTCATTCACTCTCTCACTTGCACTCCTCTAAAAACCTGCCAGACATTGCTTGCCCTTCTCTTAGCTAGTAGTCCTCTGATATCTTACTGGGATTAGAGTGTTCCCATTTTATTAATATTCTTATTATTACTTATTCACTTAACCGTAATATTGTAAAGCTTCATGAAGGCAGGGCCCTCTGTTTTGTTTACTACCATCTCCTTGTGCTCAGCACAATGCTTGTTTCAGGGAAGTTACTTGGATATTTGTTCAGTGAATGAATTGAATATTTGTTGAATTGAATTGGAATAGAAAATGGCTGACCACTGAGTTTGGTATGAAGTTTAGCAAAACCGGGGGCTGGGAAGGGATCAAGGAACTGGAGGGATCAAGGAACTGGAGGTTTCGTTGAAAACAAAGAAGTCTTAAAGATAGAAAATGAGAAGATGGAAGAAACATGTAGAAACAGGAATTTTAGAGTTGGAAGTGAAGCAGTTCCGGTGAATGATATTCATTATATCATGTCATGGAGGTGGTCAGAATGGAAGCCAGGATATTGAAAAAACTCACCATAGATGTTGAAGTCTTTGAGTTTGAATACAGAGAGGAGGACTTTGGTGCTGGGTATCTTTTGTCTGCATCTCCAGATTCACTGTCCACCTATTTCCACCCTGCTTTGTGTCCATTCTAGATGTTGACTTCTATAAACTCCATTAGTAGCTTCCTTTGCTCTCTGGAGTCTAGTTGGGTTTATTCAGTAGGATGTAGTAGGGTGTAAGAGAGAGGGAGCCAGGTTGGGATGTGTGTTTCCCTGGCTCCCTCCCTGAGGGTTCTGTGTGGGTTGACTGTTTCTCTCCATGAAGCTCCAGTGTCTTCCCTTCCCCTCCACCCCGAGTCTTTTACTGCTCTTCTGTCTCCTGTCCCTTTCAGTCTGAGGGTGATAAAAAATACTCTCTATTACTAGCCTCAGAATACTGCACTAAACCTTGTGGCTTTCCTCTGTCTTGCCCTAAACTTTCTTTAAAATACCCAGTTTGATTTCCTGACTGATATATACAGATATAGCAACAGTTAAGTAGAAGCTGAATTAATCAGGGGAAGTAGATGAAAGTGTCTTGGAAATCAAGAGAGTTTTCTCGTTGCAAGTTCAGATTGCTGTTCTAGTTTGCTAGCTGCCGGAATGCAATATACCAGAAATGGAATGGCTTTTAAAAAGGGGAATTTAATGAGTTGCTAGTTTACGGTTCTAAGGCCGAGAAAATGTCCCAATTCAAACAAGTCTATAGAAATGTCCAATCAAAGATATCCATCCAGGGAAAGATACCTTGGTTCAAGAAGGCCGATGAAGTTCAGGGCTTCTCTCTCAGATGGAAGGGCACATGGCGAACATGGTGTCATCTGCTAACTTTCTCTACTGGCTTCTGGTTTCATGAAGCTCCCCGGGAGGTGTTTTCCTTCTTCATCACCAAAGGTCGCTGGCTGGTGGACTGTCTGCTTTGTGGTGCTGCAGCATTCTCTGCTCTCTCTAAATCTCTTCCATTCTCCAAAATGTTTCCTCTTTTATAGGACTCCTGGAACATATCAAGACCCACCCAAATGGGTGGAGACATGTCATCACCTAATCCAGTTTAACAACCATTCTTGACTAAATCACATCATCCAGGGAGATGATCTGATTACAGTTTCAAACATACAGTATTGAATAGGGAATGGGATTTTGATTAAAACATGGCTTTTCTAGGGGACATGCATCCTTTGAAACCAGCACAATTGCCATATGGTTTTCCTTTGTGAAAAACCTGAACAGATAGGTTGAAGTAAATCTAGAGAGTAGGGTTTGCTGGGTAGGGTTGAGAAAGCCAGAAGAATGCTTCTTTTTGGCTGAGTATTAGTATTTTATGCCTATGACAACTCAAGGAAATGGGATTTGGGAAGTGGATGGAGAGACTTATTATAGATAGAGGATATTTATTTCTTCTATTAAAAATTATTATTATTGCAGGGGCACTGTGCAAGGATAGTTAAGTGGTAGAATTCTCACCTGCCATGCAGGAGACCCGGGTTTGATTCCTGGTCCCTGTACTTCCCCAAAAACAAACAAACGAGCAAAACAAATAAAAAACAAAAACAAGTAAAAATTCAATAATTGGTGCTGTAGTAACAGGATACTCACATGGAAAGATAATGAAATGTGACCCCACCATACAGCATACAAAAAAAATTATTATTATTAAAAATGTTTGTCAGACTAATCAGCTACAAATTTATCATAGTAAGTGTCTGAAAATTTGTTTTTTAATTGCCTGGCTATATTTTTACTATCAATGGGTAATAAAAAGAAAATAAAATTGAATTAATTTGAACAGTCCTGCTCTAGTTTGCTAGCTGCTGGTATGCGATATACTAGAAATGGAACCGCTTTTAAAAGGGGGAATTTAATAAGCTGTAAGTTTACAGTTCTAAAGCCATGAAAATGTCCCACATTAAAGCAAGGCTATAGAAATGTCCACTGTAAGGCATCCAGAAAAAGATGCCTTGGTTCCAGAAGGCCAGTGACGTTCAGGGTTTTTCTCTGTAGTGGAAGGGCACATGGCAACATCCACTAGATTTTTCTCCAGGCTTCTTCTTTCGTGAAGCTGCCTGGGGCTTTTTCCTTCTTTGTCTCCAAGGGTCTCTGGCTGTATGGGCTCTCGTGGTTCTTGTGGCTCTCTCTTCTTGTGGCTCTGAGGCTCTCTCCAAAATGTTTCCTCTTTTAAAGGATTCCAATAAATTAATCAAGACCCACCTGGAATGGGTGGAGTCACATCAAAGGTTAATACCCACAACTGAGTGAGCCACATGGCTGTGGACATAATCTAATCAAATCTCCAATTTACAGTACTGAATAGGGATTAAAAGAAACAGCTGCTTCCACCAGGTGGATTAGGATTAAACACGGCTTTTCTAGGGCATATAATCCTTTCAAACCAGCACAGGTCCTAATAAGGAAACCTGTCTTTCCTAGTAAAATAACAGCTGATTCTTGGAGAGAAGAGGGAGAACTCCCAAAAGCGGGAGAGGCAGTTGAACTCCACAGCTTCAATGCTTGAACCTAAGAAAATCTTCTCTCCGCTGATAAAACTTCAGGACTCTTTTAAAAATTGATTTCCTTGGTTTTACTAATAAAGATCAAGTATCTCTTTATAAGGATAATGCTTATAAAGATAGTGTCTCACTGGTAATAACATGGGGACTAGAAATTGCTACAATCTCCATGGAGAGCTATTTAATATAAAAATCCTAAAATTATAAATATGCATACCCTTTGGCCCAGAAAATTCACTCCGAGGAATTTGTCCTGCAGATATAGTCAATCAAGAGTATATTGTATGACAAGGTTAGTCATCGTAAAATTGCAAACAGTCCAAAAGCTTAACAATAGGGTACTAATTCAATAAATTATAATACATTCATACAAAATAATATTATGCTGTTAAGGCAGTGCAATCGTGGCTCAGTGGCAGAATTCTCACCTGCCATGCTGGAGACCCGGGTTCGATTCCTGGAACCTGCCCATGCCAAATAAATAAATAAATAAATAAATAAAATATTATGCTGCTATGTAAAATAATGCAGCAGTTCTATTTGTGTGTCATGATTTCTAAGATATTTAGTAAAACAAGGTATGGCAGAGGGATAAGCAAGCAGGACTGGACTGTGTTGGCAGTGCTTATTTCTTACACTGAATGGTAAGACATATTTTTTGTATTATAGTTTTTAATGTATTAAATATCGAATTACAAAAAAACTAGATAGAATGTAATGTGCTGTTTGTGTAAAAGCATAGAAAGGCATGCATGTTGGTTTGAAGCTGTTATATACCCTAGAAAGGCCATGTTCTTTTTTCTGATCCAATTTTGTGGGGGCAGCCATGCTTCTTTTAATCCTGATTCAGTATTGTGGGGGTGGAAACTTTGTTTAGGTTGTTTACATGGAGATTGACCCACTTGATTTTGGGGGTGTCCTTTTGGTTAGATTACTTCCATGGAAATGTGACTCTACTCATTCAAAGTAGATCTTGATTAATTTACTAGAGTTCTTTAAAAGGGGAAACATTTTAGAGAAACTTCAGATGCAGATGCTTGGAGAACAGTTGCTTAAGAGCTGACAGAGACACAGATGTTTGGGGATGCTTGGCGTGCCAACAGAGAGAGCAGATGCCTAGACATGGGCAGAGCCCAGCAGATGTTGCCATGTGCCTTCCCATGAGATGCTAAGCGAGCCAGAACCCAGAGTTGTGTCCTGGAGGAGCTAAGTGAAGGCCCACAGATGCTTAGAGAGGAAACCACTGGCATCAGAAGCTGGAAGCAACAGAACCTGAAACGAGGACCAGCAGATGCCAGCCACATACTCTTCCCATGCAACAGACATCAACCTTTCTTGAGTCAAGGTATCTTTTCCTGGATGCCTTAGTTTGGACATTTTTCTGGCCTTAGAACTGTAAACTTGTAATAAATTCCCTTTATAAAAGCTGTTCCATTTCTGGTATATTGCATTCTGGCAGCTTTAGCAGACTAAAACAGTATGCTGTATGCTTATATTGTTAAGAGTTAAAAAAATATTTTATGTTAGTGTTAGTGTCAAGGAAAAAAGTAAAGCAGGGAAGTGAGCTAGGAAATGTGTCTATGTGATGGGGAGTGTTGAATTTTAGTTGCGGTGTCCAAGGAAGACCTTACTGAAAAAGTGACATTTGAAGAAAGAGAGTGAGCGTATGGGGAGAGGGCATGCCATTCAAACAGAGGGAGCAGCAATTGCAGAGGATCTGTGGTGGGATCATGCCTGATAGGTTTGAGGAACTTCAGGGAAAACACTGAATAAACAGAGAGAATGAAGAGGGATTGGGAGGAGATGAGGGTTGAAAAGATAATGGGAGCAGATGTTGGTATGAGCATATTACATGCAACCTGGTAGAATGTTGTAAAGATGCTGGCTTTTACTATATAGCACGAAGTGAACACTTGAGGCTGGGAGCCAGAGAGGTAACATTACTTGCCTAAAGTAGGATAATTATTAACAAATCTGGGGTTAGAATCTACATCTGGTAATCCACAGAAGTGTCACATTGTTGACCCTGTATCAAGGACTTCAGTTAAATACAATTCATAAAATCACAGAGCTAATTTTCATGCATGAAAGGTAGAAATGGGGTTAAGTCATGCACTTGCCATTCATATCAATGTTAGTCCTGTGTTTTTTGGGGGTGGAAGTAACCTTAAACAGAACACATCTTTCATTATTCTTATTTGTTGTTATACTTTTAAATAAAGAAGCTGCTGGTTTTATAGAAAGCAGAAGACCAGATTTCTGTCCAAGTTTGGTTACTTTGATTAAATGGACTATTTCCTAATATTTTCCTGCTGTAAATCACAGCTCAAAGAGTAGGGGCTGCATCAGAAGAAAAGAATTAAACTGTGACCATCTCATTTTTGTAATCAATTAAGATCGCTTCTCTGAGTCTCTTTCTTCATAAAGAGAAAATGATACCTTCTTTTCTTATCTGAGAGTTGATGTATAGTTCTGATAAAATGTGTGTGAATGTACTTTGAAAGATGAAGTTTATACAAAGGTAAAGTGCTATCTTACATAATTGCCTTTTATTTATTGACACTGTATGTTTAGTATATATACTCTTAAGTATTTCTGTAATTTACTAAACATCTCTAGGTCTCATATTTTCATGGAAAATAGTTACTATTTTTGAAGTGATAAACTTCAGAGAAAGTTTTGATAGGGATGAGGAATATGGAGAATAGTACTGTTCAATGCAAGGTGTAAATTTGTTGTCATTAAATATGCTGTCTATTTTGGTCAGAGCAGCAGCAGCTCTGGAATTCTGTGAACTTAGTTAAATTTTGTTATTTTCTCAAGTCATTTTATCAAGAAGTTCTGATTTTTGAGTAGCAATTTTAAGTGCTGCCTTGTTGGCTAAGTTGAGACCTATAATTGTATTTTTTTTAAAAATATTTTTATTGATAAAACAACATACAAACACAAACATTCTTAACATGCAAACATTCCATACATGCTGTACAATCAGTGGCTCACAATAGCATCACATAGTTGTATATTAATCACCATGACCATTAAACTGTGTATTTTTATGTAGTACGGTTTATCAGAATGCGAAAAACCTGATAATTTGCTTGAAAAGATCTGAGTTCACATTGGGAAACTACAGTTTTGTTTTTTCCCTGTATCTTTTTTTTACTGTTTCAATAGCACCCACTGCTTTAGTTTTTCTGGTTTACCTTTTAGTTCTAGTGTGTGTTTTCCATGCCTCTACGAGTTTTTGGTCACAAGAAGTGAAGACTTGGACTACCTTAAGAACACATGATTTTAGGGAAAGAAGGGTCTAGGAAGCACCCAGGTCCAGTCCTTGTTCCCTGGTGTGCCTCTTCTCTTGCCTTGACCAAATCCTTGAGGCACCCAGTCTCATGTCTTAGGCAGTTTTCATCATTATCCATAATCAGGCACCACCTTTTCGCAAAGGATAGCCTAATGCAACTTTCTCAATTTCGGTGTAGTGGGCAGAGAAGCTGAAGTTGGACGGGGAAGTTGTGTTACTGTTGTCAGACGCTGTGGCTGTTGTGTGATGCTCATGTCGTTGTGATCATGGTACACATCCTACTCATTCTGCTTTTCTTGAATCGTCTGGAAACACAAACTTTTCTCATTATTTAACATAGTCTCATTTTTTTAAAGACTGCATACTGTTTGATCAACTTTTTGGTCTATAGCCTTCACATTCTTTTTTTTTAAATTTTTGATCAGAATTATTTTCACAGGATAAATTCTCACAGAGGGAATGCCCTTTCAAATTATTGATTTTTTTTTTATCCCAGTACATATTGATTTGCATCAAGTTACTCATTGAAAAGGTTTACTCATTTATATTGCCAGCGGCAGTTTTTTGCTTGTTTACTCGGTTTTGTTATCACCAGGAATTAATATATTTTTTGTAACTTAATAGATAGAAATCTTGGATTCTTTAGTAGTAATGTTTTAAAGATACAGCATCTGTTTTTACTAGGTGAAACACTGTTAATGAGATTTCAATTTAAATGTTCTGCTTATACTGGGTCGATGAAGTCTTATACTCATCAAAGTAGACATTTTCTTTGATTAAAACATTTTAGGTTTTAAAATACATTTTTTTAATAGAGAGTATATACACATGGTATAAAAATTAGATTCCCTCCGTCCTGTCTCATTTCCCACCTCCCACACCCCTGTAAGCAGTACATGTTGTTCCGTTCTCATGTGTCCCTCCAAAAAGAGGCTATGCGTAACCGTCGTTGGGTTGATATGGAGGTTTATTTGTAATGTGGGTCACCTTGTAATTATTTGGTAAATAACGTAATAGCACTGGTCTAAAACATATTTAATTTGAACTTTTGAGTGAACTTGACTGTACTTCAAGGATCCCCACAGACTTTGCAGGTCCCCCTTGTGGAGAGGGGAAGGGAATCAGGCCGGCAGGGCTCCAGATCCTTCCTCCCCACTTTGGCTAGAGGAAGGCCATCCGTTCTGTATTCCATTTGTGCTTTCTAACTTAGCTTTTGTTTGGAGAAGGGAATCTAGGATGAATAAAAAGTGAAAACCACCAATTTAGACAGTATTGGTAACTGTTGTGTTTCTCTTTATTTTCAGATGTTTCTTACAGTGTACCTCAGTAACAACGAGCAGCATTTCACAGAAGTTCCAGTTACTCCTGAAACGATATGCAGAGATGTAGTGGATCTGTGCAAAGAACCCGGCGAGAGCGATTGCCATCTGGCTGAAGTGTGGTATGGCTCCGGTAGGAGAGACACACAATCTTCTGCTTTAGTTATGCCATCTTTTAGTTTGGGTTTATAGATGTGGTACTGTGTGTGAACACTCAGGTTTATTCACAAGAAACTGTAGAATAACACATCCATTATGAGATAGTGTTCTATGTCTAGCTTTTTTGAAACATATAAAGTCTTATTTTGCCTTTTTTTTGGCGCAATAAAATGAAGACACAGGACAGTTGGCTGAGTACCAGGTGGAAGCTTCTGGGTGGAATGATACATATAGTCAAATGTATGGTGTTCAAAAGTATTTTTTATATCTTTAGGCTTAACTTAATTAGAAATTTGAAGCATCGTGTTTTGACATCTGTAAGTGTTTGTAGATTTTCAGGGAAAACTATTCAGTGTTGAAGAGCTGTAGTGGCAGAAGGCTGTGATGTACTCATAGGCTTATTTTAAGCCTTGAAATTAACCCCTCAGTATGATTCTTTGCAGCCAAAATAAGACAGCTTAGTTTGTTTTTGGTGCCATGGGAGTTTGTAGATGTGGGAGTAATTTTACATCATTTCTACCTTGTTCCCGTCCAGCCTGGGTAAACCTCCACTGTTTCCTTTTTCTCCTCTGAGGCTACCAAATGTCCCAGCACAAGTTATACATTGTGTTAATTGGATTTTACACCATTCATGATATCTTAACTTCAGCTGAGCCATTCTTCTAACTGGGCAAATCCTTTTATTCATCTTTGGTTGACTTCCCCACAGTTGGATAGTCTAGAAGGTCTTTTGCACTCTTCCTGCATTACGTCTTTTTCCCTCCAAATAGGAGCTAGATTAGACCATTTGTATACAGCCGAAGTAATCTTTTTTAAAATAAAAATGGAGTGCTTTCACTTTCTTGCTTAAAACTGTTTAGGGGCTTTCTCTTCCACTTAGAATAAAATCCAAACTCTTTATCTTAGATTGTGAAGTTCTGTAGATTGATTGTCTTTGATGTCATCTGGTACCATTTTCCACAATTTTTTTTGCCCCAATCCTGCAGCTCTTTCTGTTTCTTGTTGTGCTCTTTCCCACTGTTCTAGTTTGCTAGCTGCTGGAATGCAATATACCAGAAACGGAATGACTTTTAAAAAGGGGAATTTAGTAAAGTTGCTAGTTTACAGTTCTAAGGCCAGGAAAATGTCCCAATTAAAACAAGTCTACAGGAATATCCAATCAAAGGAATACAGGGAAAGATACCTTGGTTCAAGAAGGCCGATGAAGTTCAGGGTTTCTCTCTCATCCGAGAAGGCACATGGTGAACACAGTCATGGTTTCTCCCTTGGCTGAAAGGGCACATGGCGAGCACACTGTCATCTGCTAGCTTTCTTTCCTGGCTTCCTGTTTCATGAAGCTCTCGGGGAGGCGTTTTCCTTCTTCATCTCCACAGCGCTGGCTGATGGACTCTCTGCTTCGTGGTGCTGCAGCATTCTCTGCTCTCTCCGAATCTCCTTCATTCTCCAAAATGTTTCCTCTTTTATAGGACTCCAGAAACTTATCAAGACCCACCCAAATGGGTGGAGACATGTCGTTACCTAATCCAGTTTAACAACCACTGTTGACTAAATCACATCATCCAGGGAGATAATCTGATTACAGTTTCAAACATACAGTATTGAATAGGGATTATTCTGCCTTTTTGAAATGGGATTTAGATTACAACCTGGCTTTTCTAGGGGACATACATCCTTTCCAACCAGCACACCCACCTTCAAGCCTTTGCACTAGCTGTCCAACTGCCTGTGTTGCTATTCCTCCAGATTTTTTCACTGGTGGTTCCTCTGGTCATTTGGATTTCAACAAAAATGTGGCCTCCTCTGAGAGGCTTTCGCTTTCCCTGAACTCCCTGCTAAAATAGTCATGACGTTCTCTGTCATGCCATCCTGATTAAATCCTCTACATAATATGTCACTATCTGATGATTTGTGTTTATTGCCTTTTTAAATCCCTGGTGCCCTGAAAACACGCAGTAGAATGTTAACTCCCTGAGAGTAGAGATCTTGTCTATCTTACTCATTGCTATACCCCTAGCTCAAAGAGAGTGCTGGTACACAGTAAACACTCAATAAATATTTACTGAATGATTAAATAAACAAACTTGTACTGGTACTGCTGATCTCCTTCCATGCCACAAATTACCTTATTTTATATATATATGTTTTTTCTTTGACATTGAGAATTAAAATTGTATTTCTTTGTGAAAAGTTTATCAGGTAGTTTTAATAGTGCTTGTCTTCTCATCATATAACTTATGGAGCTACCGTCTTTTCTGTGACATGGAAAACTGTCATACGCCTACATTTGGATGAGTCACCAAATTTTTATCCTTTGCACTTTCAGTGTCTTCAAGAATTCCTTTAATATAAAGTTTCTTGCCAGAATCACTTCCCCTGAGACATCTTCATACTTTTCATCATAACCCACTTTCCTCATTTATGTCTATAAGTCACCTTCATTAAATTCCTTTGGCTGCATATTGAACAGTAGCAGTTTCAGCATTCCCACAGTCAGCTATATCTTTTATAACTCCATTTCCATTCCATCTGAATCCTGCAAAAATTTTTATATAGTACTCTCTTGCACTACTGCACAAAACAAGGACTAACTGTAATTCTTGGAATCTGGGGGTAAACTTCACCACGGTATCTTTAACTGAACCAACAGCTTCACTAGATAGCTTAATATTAATCAACTCATGTTGACTTCTGAAAATATGAAACAAGCCTCTACTGACAGTAAAATGTTATTTTTCAGTCTCCTTATAATAACACATTTTCTTTTAATGTAGCAACTGACTTCAGTGCTTTGACCTGAACTAACTTCAGCTAGCTTTGACTAGTCAGACTGATTAGGATTTGTTTTTTTTTTTTACTTTTTTCATTGTGTGCTATAACATATATACAAAGCAAAGAAATAAAAAAGCAATAATTTTCAAACCACTCTCCAAAGTGGTTACAGGACAGATGCCAGAATTTGTTGTGGGCTGCCATACGATCCTCTCATATTTTTCCTTCTAGCTGCTCCAGAATATAGGGGGTAGAGGGCTTAAATATTTTTTTTATCATCACAATTGACTTTTTTTCCCTTTTTTTGTGAAAAATAATATATATAGGAAAAAACTATAAATTTCGAAGCATAACACCACAGTTAGTTGTAGAACATATGTAGAACTGTAACTGACATGGGTTACAGTTTCACAATTTTAGGTTTTTACTTCTAGCTGCTCTAAAATACTGGAGACTAAAAGAGATATCAATTTAATAATTCAGCATTCATAGTCATTTGTTAGATCCTATCTTCTCTGGTGTTTCCACCATCACCTTTGCTCTTTCCATCCGTCTCTTTAGGGATATTTGGGTGATGGCAATTCTAAATTTTTGATATTGAAAGGGTCTGTCACTAATATGAGGTAGGGAGATGGAACTATCTGATGTTCTGGATGGGCTGGGCTAGGTTTCAGGACTTATCTGGACCAGGGATCCATCTGGAGGTTGTAAGTTTTTGGAGAGTTACTCTAGTGCATGGAACCCTTTTGGAATCTGGTGTAAGCATTTTCTAAAGGTGACTGTACCATTGTTGGTTTTTTGTTTCTGGCTTATTTTGTCTCACCAAATGTCCCACATGTTCATTCACATC
>PVIY010043486.1:0-20291 GCA_004026745.1 Myrmecophaga tridactyla
TTATAAAACTTGTAATAGAAAAACTGGGTCATAGGTTATGAGTATGTTCAAAGTTACTTGATAATGCAAAGTAGCTTTCTAAGTGTTAGTACCAACCTAAACTCTCTCCTGCTGGTATGAGCATTTCAATCGTGCAATTTGCTCATCAATAGTTTTTAAATTTTAACTTTGTAAATTTCAATTTAGGGGTTTTGGCAATGATACCCTGGTTTCTGTAACCCAACAAGGGATTGAAATGACTAAATCAATCATACCTTTTATTGCTGGTCTGTTTCTACTTCATATTTGTTCCTAATGACCCTATTTTAAATCTTGGGGTGCTTACCAGGACCCATCCACATTGGGATGCCCTGAACTCTAGGTTCTGTTCCCTGAGGTCCACTCAGTCTTCCAGCCTTCATTTAAGAGTCAGCCCTTGCTTTGAAGGGAAATATCTGCTCCTAGGCCCTCCTATTCCATGGACCTTGTCCCCATATGGTGACATGAAAGAATAGTTGTTGTGTGTATAAATGTGCTTGTGTATGTGTGTTTCTCATGTATTTTTCATGCTGGAATCCTGATCTGCAGTTTCATCTTGTGGATCATGTGAAAATCCATTTCAATGTTGGCAGGGTCCTCAGAGTAAGTCTAACTAGATCAACACCCATCCACTTATGTGCATAGTTTGATATATCCACCAGTTTAGAAGCTTATATGAAAAAAACAGACCATCATACATTATGAATTCAGTGGTGACAGAAAATCTACTTTGCCAGATACTTTTACTATTTTCCCCATAAAGGGTTGAGATGCATAAAGCTTGGGTTTTTACCCTGTTTACCTGAGGTCCAAGTTGAGGATACTGGGGAATGGGAACTTTTCCAGGGTTCCAAGATGACAACAGCTGGAATTAAACTCAGGGACAGGTGACTTAGTCCCAAGGTTCATACTCTTCCAACAGTCCTGTGCAGTCCCAGAGTGGAGCCTGTTAATGTAGGTGGATTGATGGGGTGGAGAGAAAAATCAGTGGTGCCCTCAAATGTGGCAATAAGCAAGGCCCCAAAAAATTGCTAGAATTTTCTAAGCTAAAGAATATTTTCTCTTCGACAGGAACAAAGAAACAACTTGGCACCAGCACTGTTTTCCTGACCAAAAGCTTGGATTTATAACCTCTGAATTGCCAAGGAATAGAAGAATAATTGTCAGACTAGTCTGTGTGGCTGCAGTTTGTGAGCTGAGCTCCCCTTGGCACTTAACTCAGCTACAGGGGACCTGTTGACCCTAATTAACAACTGCCCTTAATTTCTTCTCACTGGAGAGGGCCCACATTGCCCAACTCTCTTGAAGAAAACCCTCAGCCCAGACCTTCATTCACAGCACAATATCCTTTGCAGCAAACCTGGCAGAAATCCAAGTAGGAGCCAGCTGCCTCATCTGCCTGGATTTCCTGACAGACTCTGTCACTATCAAATGTGGGCACAACTTCTGCCACTCCTGCATCCAACAGTCCTGGGAGAATCTATAGGACAGGCTCCCTTTGCCCTATCTGTGGGCACCAATGCTGAGAGTAACACTTCAGGAGCAATGTCCAGTTGGGAAAGATGGGTGAAATTTCCAAGGTCCTCCACATCATCAGAAGCAAAAGGAAGAGGCAGAAAGAGGCACACTTGTGCAAGCAGCACAGTCAGATCCTGACCCTTTTGTGTGAGGAGAATCAAGAGGTGCTGTGTCTCTTGTTGCTCAGTCCCCTGACCACCAGGGTCACCATATGAAGCCAATAAAGAAGCTGCCTCTTACCTCAGGAAAAGACTTCACAGTTACATTATGTCCTTGAAGAGAAAAGTGACATACCTAGAAAAACTAACAGCCACCTATGACAGAAAACTATTAGAACTGAGAGAGTGTGGAAATCCACAGGCAGAAATTATTCTCTGAATTTGAACACCTGCATCAGATTTTAGAATGTGAACAAGAGGTAGTTCTGTTAAGGTTGGCTGATGAAGAGAAGGAAATTAAACAGAAACTTGAAAACATTGCATCATTTTCAGATTATATCTCCACACTCAAAAGTTTGCTAAAAGAGGTTGCAAGAAGAGTATGATGTCAGAGGTGAAATTGCTGGCAGATATCAAGAGTATCCACCAGAGGCATGAAAGCCTTAAATCTCCAGCCCTCTATTCTTTCCAGTTAAGGAAAGAAGGACTGAGTCTTCCTCTGCAGTAATCAGCTCTGCAGAAAATTAAACAGAAATTTACAGAAGACATTAGACTTGACCCCCAAACAGCACATATGAATCTGCTTTTCTCTGAGGATAGAAAATCTGGGACATTTGTGAAGAAAAAGCAAAGGTTTCATCCTAATCCAAAGAGACTTATGATTGATCTGGTAGTACTGGGTTCTGAAGGGTTTGATTTTACAGACATTATTGGGAGGTCAATGTGGGTGACAAGCCTGAATGGACTGTGGGGGGTTGTAAAGACTCACTTTCCAGGAAGGGGAAGCAACTCCTGTCAGGACAGAACAGATGCTGGACAATCCAGCTGTTGGATGGAGTCTATGTTGCAGAAGGCTCTGCTCCAGTCACTCTTCCATTAATAGAAAAGCCCAGAGGAATCAGTGTTTATTTGGACTATGAGTTGGGGAAGATTTCATTTTATGGTTTGAATGAGAGGTCTTATATCCATACTTTCACTAACAGATTTTCTGAAATACTCAAGCTTTAATTCTGTATTGGACAAAATTATAAATTTCTTAATATCTGTACAGTAACAGATGAATGAGAAACTCACTGCTGCATTGTCTTCCTGTAATTTGTGGAGACTAGGTAGAATGGTGCTCAACTGTCCATGAATTTAGCGCTAAGATTTTTTTAAATGCTTCTATGAGTGAAATACACAAAGTTGTTTCAGCTCATAATTGTTTCAATGGATGCTGTTGGAACTAACAGATTTTGTGGGTAGAGCTTTGTAAATTGTTTGTGGAATTGCAATATTAGAGTGTACAAAACTGTAGCTTTTCATCTCCAACAAATACATTGTGGATATGTATACATGTGTTCTGAACTTACACTTATCTGTTTTACAAATACCTTTAAAAGTTTGGACACAATTTGAACAGACAATCCCCTGTGAATCTCTCAGGATTTTGTACATCTTGTGAATAGATGAGCTGACTGATCTGCCCTATCTTTTCAAGGGTGATTGTACTGGGAGCAGTCTTGTAAGATAAGATAAAGTATTTCCATCTGGAGCAAAGGGCAAGTTTGTTTACTGTAGTGTAAAATAAAAATTATCTCTTCCTCCAAATCAAGTGTCAGTTGGTTTACTGCTCATTATAAAGGATTTGGGTTTTGCTAATTACCGGTGTTGTGTCCTAAGTCAAAGTCTCACAGAAAACATGGAATTAATGCCTATTTTGCCAAATATAAGAACATAATATGAGACAAGATCCATGAACAGAGGGGAGCCACACTGGGAAAGTACAGGTATTGCCCTGGCTGAAAGCTTCATGCACCACAGGACCTCTTGTCTCTGGCCACAACTACAGGGGCATAGCTTTCATCATCCAATCCAAGGACTTGTCCAAATACCATAAGCCACAGATGTCAAAGTTGTAGTGACTCTATCTGGTCTGTACAGTGTCTATTAATTCTTCCAAGCCCAGATGAAATTTGCCAGTTGGGTCATTTTTGCCATATGCAATTTTGCCTAGTAACAAATCTGACATGACACTTCAAGGTTATTAGAAGAACAGAGGTAAGGAGTTAAGTGAAATTAATTCAAGATAAGAAACAGATGCACAATAAGAAAGTGTTTTGCTACTGGTCTAGTTTGCTAGCTGCTGGAATGCAACACACCAGAGATGGATTGGCTTTTAATAAAAGGGGATTTATTTTGTTAGTTCTTCAGAGGAAAGGCAGCTAACTTTCATCTGAGGTTCTTTCTTATGTGGGAAGGCACAGGGTGATCTCTGCTAGCCTTCTCTCCAGGCCTCTGGGTTCCAACAACTTTCCCCAGGGTGATTTCTTTCTGCATCCCCAAAGGCCTGGGCTGAGCTGTGAGTGCTGAGATGAGGTATGCTGAGCTGCTTGGGCTGTGCTACATTGTACTCTCTCATTTAAGCACCAGACGATTAAGTCAAACATCATTCATTGCAGCAGGCATGCCTCCTAGCTGACTGCAGATGTAATAAACAACAGATGAGGTTCACGTACCATTGGCTCATGTCCACAGCAACAGAACTAGGTGCCTTCACCTGACCAAGTTGACAACTGTCTTATTACCACAATTACCCTTTTTAAAAACAGCATTTTGATGAACAATTGCATATAATAAACTGAATTTTTAAGTTAAAAATTTGGTAAGTTCTGACAAATGATACATTCATGAAACCATCACCACAATCAAGATAAGAAAAATTTCTCTCACCTTCTAAGGCTTGTTTGTGCCTCTTTGTAGGCAGTCCCTTCCTCCACCCCTTCTCAACACCCTAATCCCCAGGAAACCACAAAGGACCTTTCTGCTGCTATATATTACTTTACATTTTCTAGAATTCTAGATCAGTGACATAATACACTTTATAATGTTTGATAGCATTCATAAACTTTTCCAGGACAACCTACATTTTCAGAGGCTGGGCAAGATCTAAATCCAGGTGAAGGCACTCCAACCCCCAAGCAGATTTCTTTACCCATGTGTTTTTCTTAGTTCTACATTTTAACTCTGGCTCATACATCTGCTACATTTCCAAGTTTCCATTTTAAAGTACATGATTTATTTGGGATGCAATCTCAAAAGTAACTGCCAAGTCTGATAATACAATGATAGTTCTCTAAGTGGTTTGAGGGTGACATGAATGGATGGAGAGAATGATATGGGAAGATGGAAATGTGACAGAAAAACCCTGTGGAGTTGAAAAGTTACTCATTGTAGTACTTATTTTCCACTTCTGCATTTCTGTATTACCTCATAAGTCTGCTGCATAGATTCAACTGGATGTTTAGGTGAAGCACTTGAAACAGTGTATATAAAATGTTAACTCAGTAAGTGATGGCTGCACTTGGGAAACAAACTAGACAGCCAAATACATTGTGGGAAACAATCCAGAGAAGTACATACACACAGGCATTCAGAAA
Source organism: Myrmecophaga tridactyla (assembly GCA_004026745.1). Classification (NCBI taxonomy): domain Eukaryota; kingdom Metazoa; phylum Chordata; class Mammalia; order Pilosa; family Myrmecophagidae; genus Myrmecophaga; species Myrmecophaga tridactyla. The sequence goes on from PVIY010043486.1 coordinate 5,114, forward strand.
ACACCCACTGTATTTATATTTCCCATTCAGGCTTTTCCTTGGCAACACAAGTGCCAGCATAAGGGAAAAATAATAGGAAAAAGTACTTGTAGCATATATAAGTTGCTCTCATTTTGATATATGTGATGGGGAATGTTCTATACATATATACATATAAATCATATAAGTGTTTACTTTTATACAGAAACTATTTGGGAAATTCAAGAAATCATTAATCATTAACTAATAGAGGATAGTGATAGAAGCTGTTGTGCACCCATTCTACAGAGTGAAGTTTTTCTATAACATTTTATATATAATTATACTTTTAAAGCCTTTTACTTCAGATCTGTCTTGAGAGCAGTAATGTAAGTAAATTAAATGAAAATTGTGCTCTCTTCTGAGCAGATGGCATTCACATGATGGTGAGGAAAAGTCTACATTCAGTTGCTCCCCTCTCCCTCTGCATTGTAGCACCTTGGTTGGGGAAGCTGTTATCCTTGATTCCAGGCTCTGGTCAACATGCATACACCCTGAGCACTCAACAAATTTGTTGAAATAATAAATGAATGAAGTAATAAGTCAATGGATGTTATGTCAATTAGATATTGTATAACTTAATATAAAGTCACTAAGAAAGATCAGGTCTGCAGATACAGATTCAAATGTTATCATAACTTTGGTACCAGCTGAAACCATATACCACAGAGAATTTATTTAAACTACATGTTCAGGTCCTCCAAAAGTACAATTCTAGTACATTCTGCCTAAGGATATCTGCTCCCAACCCTGACTTGACACAGCCCACCAGAGAACTGCCTTCCCCTTCTCCAATACTCCTACAGAGCCGCCAACATCCACAGTTAACATAGAGGAAGGAGAGACATTGCTAAAAGGAGTTTGTCTCTAAATGCATATCTATAGAAGTTGAGGATTCTATGAATGAGTTTGGGATTCCAGAAGAGACAGACAAGTGTAGATTCTGGAAATGTGTGCCATTTTAGGAAGAGAGAAAATTAAGATGGCCAAAGAACTAGGCTTGTGAGAGGTTGACCTTAGAAGGATTGTCATCATTGAATGGAATAATCAAATTTTGGGCCAAGTGCTCAGAGTAATCAGCAAATCTAAAATCAATCACTAAAATAAGGAAGCAAGATGCAAATATTTTGAAAAGTTTATTGAATCTTGTGCTATGCTAAATTCCTATTATTTAAAAATAAAATGTTCAAAGAGATGTATCTCTGCTTTGTTTATTCTCAAACAAAACTAAAATGGAAGTTGAGGAAAGGTATCACCTTTCCAGTCTCCCTGAAATGGTGGGGAAGCATGGAACCAGACCCAGATATCACAGGTTGTATGAGAGCAGGCCTCTAGGTTTACTCACATATCATATAAGTAAGCAGAGCCCTATTGTCTGTCTTGGTATTTCCTCAATATCAATTTACATCTATGTCAGTTATTCTTGTGTTGTTAAGGGAGAATAAAGGGTTCTGAAATCTTTGAGATGAAAGTATGAGCAATGAGCCTCAAAGAAAGGAGTCAGAGAGAACCTACCTTGGCTGGAATGGAGAAGCAATACACAAGCCAATTTCAAAAAATTAGAATTTGAAAAAATATTTTCTATTTACAGAATATTTAAATTATACTAAATAGTAGAAAGAATATTTTAATGAATTCCATATACTAAGAAACCAACTTAAATGATGATAAATTCATTGCTGATTTTTGTTTATCTCTACCACCACCAGTTCTTTTTCCATCACATTACTTTGAAGCAAATCCATAGGCATTTTTTGATAATATGAATGAACATTTCTTAATATATTTGTTATGAAATACACTTTAAAATTAAAAGAAAACTAATACTAATATTGAAACAAAATATTAGCAATATTTTTATTATGATCAGATATCCACCTTCCCAGTTAAATTATACTATTTAAGAACATATTGTTTGAAACTGGAATTACATTGTAATTGGATTAAAGAGCTTTTAAGTCTAATAGCTCTAGGAAATCCTTTCCTAGGAGGGAAAGGAAAGGATTTGAGAGCTTGGTGTGTAGGGAGAAAGTGAGAGTATTTGCTCAAATAAAGGAGTAATGGGGAGAGTGGCTTAGCCAGAGGGAGGCAGGAAGACACTGTAAACAATGGTTACATTTATAGAAAAATGTTTTTATTGTAGAATATGTAAATCATATAGAATAGTAGGGAAAATTATATAATAAATCCCATATAAACATCCACCAATTCATGTACCACTAATCACCTACTTCTCATTGTTTTGAAGTAAATCCTAGAATCAGAGGTTTTTATATATCCATAGTATATCATGTATCTCTTGAGTATAGAGTGTCCTTTCAAAAAATAATCATACTATATTACCAGGTTTATAACAATGATCGCTTTTGTTATTAACACATATCCACTGTCTGAATTATTTTTTATTTTCAAAATGAAAAGTCCAGAATCTGGAAAAATGCAGGTAACATTTTGTCCAGTGCATGTTTTCTATTTCTTTAATTGTTCTATTTTGCTAGATGCTGGAATGCAAAATACCAGAAACAGAATGGCTTTTAAAAAGGGGAATTTAATAAGTTGTTATTTTACAGTTCTGAGGCTGAGAAAATGTCCCAATTAAAACAAGTCTATAGAATACTGTCCAATCAAAGGCATCCAGAGAAAGATACCTTGGTTCAAGAAGGCTGATGAAGTTAGGGTTTCTCTCTCAAGTGAGAAGGCACATGGCAAACACAGAGTTTCTCTCTCATCTGGAAGGGCACATGGTGAACACAGAATCATCTGCTAGCTTCTTCTCCTGGATTCCTGTTTCATGAAGCTCCCCGGGAGGCATTTTCCTTCTTCATCTACAAAGGTTGCTAGCTGGTGGACTCTACTTCTTGTGGCTATGTCATTTTGTTCTGCTGTCTCTGAATTTCTCTCACTCTCCAAAATGTTTCCTCTTTTATAGGACTTCAGAAACTTATCAAGACCCACCCAAATGGGTAGAGACATGTCATCACCTAATCCAGTTTAACAACCAGTCTTGACTAAATCACATCATCCAGGGAGATGATCTGATTACAGTTTCAAACATACAGTATTGAATAGAGATTATTCTACCTTTATGAACTGGGATTTTGATTACAACATGGCTTTTCTAGGGGACATACATCCTTTCATACCAGCACACTAATACATGTTGTACTGTTTTATGTTTGCTATTTTTTGGTAAAGAAACCTGGCAGTTGTCTCACAGAGCTGTTCACAGCCTGGATTTTGTTAATTGTTTCTCTATATTACCAGGATTTCCATTGCTTCATGGAGTTGTGGCCCTTTCCTGACTAAGAGGACAACTGTTGCAATTGCCGACCATTATTTATAGTTGGTGTGCTGGTTTGAAAGGAAGTATGCTCCATAAGAAAAGCCATGTTTTAATATAAATCCCATTTCATAAAGGTAGCATAATCTCTATTCAATGCTGTGTGTTTGAAACTGTAATGAAATCGTCTCCCTGGATGATGTGATTTAGTTAAGAATGGTTGTTAAAGTGGATTAAGGGATGACATGTCTCCACCCATTTGAGTGGGTCTTAATTAGTTTCTGAAGTCCTCTAAAAGAGGAAACATTTTGGAGAGAGAGACTCAGAGAGAGCAGAGAATGCTGCAGCATCACGAAGCAGAGAGTCCACCAGCCAGGAACTTTTGGTGATAAAGAAGGAAAATGCCTCCTGGGGAGCTTCATGAAACAGGAAGCCAGGAGAAGAAACTACCAGATGACTCCGTGTTCTCCATGTGCCCATCCGAAGAGAAAGAAACCCTGACCGTGTTCACCATGTGCCTTTCCAGATGAGAAAGAAACCATGAACTTCATTGGCCTTCTTGAACCAAGGTATCTTTCCCTGGATGCTTTTGATTGGACATTTCTATAGACTTGTTTTAATTGGGACATTTTCTTAGCCTTAGAACTGTAAACTAGCAACTCATTAAATTATCCCTTTTAAAGGCCATTCCATTTTGGTGTATTGCATTCCAGCAGCTAGCAAACTAGAACAGTTGGGGATATTGACATCTGCAATGGTTAACTGGGGCTTATAGAGGTAAATGGAAGGAGGAAGAAATAGGACAAAACAACTATAGATTCCTGAGGACCCTGGAAAATCCACAGCCTGCATACCAGGAAAGAGAGAGAACACTGAGGAGAATTCAGATCCTCCTACATTCTCTAGTTCCTGGAAGTACAAACCTCATTGAAGGGAGAATTCATCTTGGCACAATGGCCTTTATAGCCTCCATGGCTGACCTCAAATCAGAGGCCAAGTGCTCCATCTTCTTGGAGTACCTGGGAGACCCAGTGACTATTGACTATAGGCACAACTTCTGTGTCTCCTGCATCTGCCAGTTCTGGGATGATCTACCATACAGCTGCAGTAACCAAGAGAGTGTGAGAAGGGCATGAGGACAGATACATAGATGAGTTGTATAGAAATAATAACTAATAAATAATATCTTTTATTCAACTGGTTTTCAACCAAAATCAAAGAAAATTTTATGGGAAATAGTGTTTTCCACAAATTGTGTAGGGATAATGGATTTACAAATGCCACAAAAAATGTTGGACCCATACTTCGCACTATACACAAGAGTGAGCTCAAAACAGATCACAGATCAAAATAAAAGAGGTAAAACTGAAAACTCTTTGAAAAAATATAGGCATAAATATTCATTATCTTGGATTAGGCAATGATTTCTTAGATATGATACTTAAAGCATGTGATAAAAGACTATTAATTAAATGCACTTGATCAAAGTGCAAAAGTTTTGTTCTTCAAAAGACACCCTTAAGAAAGTGAAAAAACAAACCACAGACTGGAGGAACATATTTGCATGTCATATATATTTCATAAGAGACTTGTACACAGAATACACAAAGAATACATACAAATGAATATAAAAAAGAGAAACGATCCAATTTTAAAATGTGCAAAATAGAGGAATATACATTTCTCCCAAGAAGATAAAATAAGAGCCAATAAGTAGAAATTTTTGAAAATTTGATCAACTTCTCGGCGAACTTTTGAAAACCACTCTCTTCATTGCATCATGTAGAGCTCTTCAGTGGTCACAACTCTGAATTTGGTGGTACCTCTTCTGACTTCTAATGGCAATTTCCTTGTCTTCCAAGCCACCAGTTATCCAACAGTTGTTTCAATCCTGAATTCTAATCTTTTACAGACAACATATTTAGAATGGAAATAGTATATACTAGATTGTGTCCACACAATTTCTGAAAACTTGACTAGCTGCACAATGCCTCAGAATTCTATTCTTGTTTTATTGCATTATCTTCTTCAGCAGCACACAGTAATGCCTTTTGTGCATAGTTTCCTATAATCATTTGGCTAAGGATGAAGCAATTCAATTCTGTTCACATGATAAACTGGCACTACCTGAGAGTGGATGGCTTGAGCAGTGTCGGACTACTCAGAGTGGGCAGTATCTTCCCAGAGTAGGCAGAAAATTGATTAATACTTCCTACTGTCATTTTGCCCTTATGCAAAGATGGCCACATTTATAAATCTGCATTATTTCATAGGAAGTAACTATTGGTTAAGTGTCATTGTTAAGGAATTATAAGGAAAAAAATTGAAAATTGATGAAAAAGGATATCTGGAAAGCTGCCTATAGATGTGTATCTTGGAAGGAGCACAAAGTGTGAGCATATTTGAATCCTATATGGAAAACACAAACTGAGGGAAATGACAATAGATTGGTGGTAAGAGGCCATTCTGTGGATGTTAATCTCAGTCTTTGCTCAACACACACATAAATGAAAAGAATATGCTACCAGTAATGGAGGTTATTCTTATGGACTTTATAATATTGTCATGGCCAGGTTCATATGTCAACTTGGCCAGGTGGTGGTGCCCATTTGACTGGTTGGGCAAGTGCTGCCTGTCTGTTGCTATGAGGACATTTCATAGAATTAAGACATGATCATGTTGGCTGCATCCGAAGCTGATTGCATTTGTAATCAGCCAAGAGGAGTATCTTCTGTAATGAGAAACATTTAATCTAATCACTGGGAGGCTTTTAAGGAGGATTCAGAAGAGACAGTCTCTCTTCTTGCTTGGGCCAATGGGCCTCTCCTGTGGAGTAGGTCCAGATCATTCATTGGAATTGTCAGTTTCACAGCCTGCCTTATGGATTTTGGACCTTATGTTCCCATGGTTATGTGAGATGCTTTTATAAATTTTATATCTATGGATATTTCCTGTTGATTCTGTTTTTCTAGAGATTCCTAGCAAATACAGCTTAGTATTGGGAGTGGTTCTTAAGAAACAGAATCTTAAAAATGGGTTTTTATGATTGGGTTTCTACTCTGATGGGACTCAAAGACACTAAGGACTCTGATTCCCATAATCAGAATGATACCACTAATCCATGGGTTGAGTTGGCAAAAGAGATAGTCAAAATATCACCATTGGATTCTTCTAATGCTTCACTTATATGAAGCCAGGCTCTGGGGGGATAATGTTTTTTGACAGCTTTACAGAGTTTTGTGGAAATAGGAGGTATAGAGATGTTGGCTGGTTGTTGTTAGATACACTGTATACATTAGTGAGTGAAAAGGAGGGGCTTAAGACTTCAAATGAGAGGCTTACACACCGTCTGACAGATGTAAATGTTTCTATGAGTATCCTGAAGGAAAATATTATTTCCTGTAGCTGTAGACTTGAGATCTCTGAAAATCAGACTCAGAATCTTTTTGTTAGAGTAGTAACTTTACAACATAAACTGAAATATCAATCACATATTGTAAGCCATTAAAGTGAGGGCATTGATTGGAAAGGAGTGGGACCCTGAAAAATGGGATGGTGACATATGGATTGACAATGATGTCAGTGGAAGATTGAAACCTTAGGTCATGCTGAGTCTTCTCTAGATAACCCTGTAATAGTCTGCCCTGAGGACAGAGCTGCTCCACCTCCGGTCTGCTCTGACTGAGGAGTTGGCCACCCAACCTCCACCTGAAGTAATTAGCTCTAGAGTGATTAATCATGTTTCACCAGATGAAACTGCAAATGAATGCCCTGAAGCAAATGGCTTGGATACTTCTAATTCTTTTCATGACCCACCTCCACCACCCCTCATTTCTTCCAGGCCTATAACTAGACTAAAGCCCCAAAAGGCCCAAAAAAGTGAGGCACAAAGTATCACCCATGAGGAGGTACATTATACTCTGAAAGAACTATGTGAGTTTTCCAATTTATATAGACAGAGATCAGGGCAATATGTGTGGCAATGGGTTTTAAGGGTGTGGGATAATGGTGAGAGGAATATAAGGCTGGATCAGGCTGAATTTATTGATATGGGCCCATTAATAGTTTGTTTGATTGGTTGGCTGAAATATGGATCAAAAGGTGGCTGACATTACCTGAGGTTGAAATGCTAGAATTGCCCTAGTATAATGTAGATGATGGGATCCCATTATACTGATGGGATCCAGAGGCTTAGATAGATTGGAATATTAGAGTGGATTTATCTTGGAAAGCCTCCTCATATACCCCAGTGATGTCCTGAGGCAGCACCTTTCACCAGAACTGTGAGAAATAAATTTGTGAGAGTAGTGCCATCATCCCTGAGGAGCTCTACATTTGTGCTTCTCTGTAGGTCAGATATTACTGTGGGTATTGCTGTCACTGAGTTGGAATCCTTAAACACAATGGGGATGACTGGATCCCAAGTTGGCAGAAGCCAGGTGGCAGCACTAAATCGCCAAAGACAAGGTGGATGTGGTTATTATAATAGTCAACAGACTCAAAGAAGGAGTGAAAATAATCTGACTCTCAGAAACTTGTGGTGTTCGCTAGTAGATCATGGGGAACCTAGAAGTACAATAGATGGGCAGTCTATTAAATTCTTCTTTGAGCTGTATAAACAAAAGAGTTCTAGGGGAAGTGAACAAAAGTCTAACTTGAATTGCAAAAACACAGAGTCGTGGGCTCTTAATCAATTTCCAGACTTAAGGATTACAGACCCAGAGCCCCTTGAATGGGGGGGAGGGCAGGTGCCTTTGGGGGAGGACTCTGTTACAGTGCCACAAATTTATACTATTAATCTTCCTCCAAGCTTTCCCCAAGGAGACCTATGGCCTTTTACCAGGGTAACTGTGCATTGGGGAAAAGGAAATCATCAAATATTGGGGGGATTATTAGACACCGGTTCAGAAGTTACATTAATTTCAGGGGACCCAAAATGTCACTATGGTCCACCAATCAGAGTGGCAGTTTATGGGGGTCAGGTGGGCGATGGAGTTTTAGCTCAGATCCATCTCACAGTGGATCCAGTGGCCCCCCAGACCCAATCTGTAGTTATTTCCTTAGTTCCAGAATGCATAATTGGAATAGAGCAACTGGCAGAATCCACATTGGCTCTCTAACTCTTGCAGTGAGGGCTATTATCATGGGAAAGGCCAAGTGGGAGCCACTAGAACTGTCCCTACTGAGCAAAATAGTAAATCAGAAAACTTACCGGACTCCTGGAGGGATTGCAGAGATTCCTGACACTCTTAAGGACTTGAAGGATGCAGGGGTGGTGATTCCCACCACATCCCCATTCAACTCTCCTATTTGGCCTGTGCAGAAAACAGATGGATTTTGTAGGATGACAGTCAATTATTGTAAGCTCAACCAGGTGGTAACTCCAATTGCAGCTGCTGTTCCAGATGTGATATCATTGCTTGAGCAAATCAATTCATCCCCTGGTATCTGGTATGCAGCTATTGATCTGGCAAATGCTTTTTTCTCAATAGCTGTTAGTAAAGACCACCAGAAACAGTTTGCTTTCAGCTGGTAAGGTCAGCAATATACTTTCACTGTTCTACTTCAGGGGTATATCAACTCTGCAGCCCTATGTCATAACCTTGTCTGCAGGGACCTTGATCATTTCTGCCTCCCATGAGACATCACACTGGTCCATTATATTGATGATATCATATGGATTGGCCCTAGTGAGCAAGAAGTAGCAACTACTCTAGACTTATTGGTAAGGCATTTGCATGTCAGAAGATGGGAGATAAATCCAACAAAAATACAGAGGCCTTCCACCTCAGTGAAATTTTTAGTTTCCCAGTGGTGTGGGGCCTGTTGAGATATCCTTTCTAAGATGAAGGGTAAGTTGCTGCATCTGGCCCCCCCATGACCAAAAAAAAATGCACAATGCCTTGTTGGTCTCTTTGGATTTTGGCAACATTTGGGTGTGCTACTCCGGCCCATTTATTGAGTGACCAGAAAAACTGCTAATTTTGAGTGGGGACCTGAACAAGAGGAGGCTCTTTGACAGGTCCAGGTTATTGTACAAGCTGCTCTACCACTTGGACCACATGATCCAGCAGACCCAATGGTGGTGGAAATGTCAGTGGCAATAGATATGCTGTCTGGAGCCCTTGGCAGGCCCCTATAGGAGAATCAAAACACGACCACTTAGGATTTTGGAGCAAAGGCTTAGTTCCGCTGCAGATAACTATTCTCCTTTTGAGGAACAGCTTTTGGCCCGTTACTGGGCCTTAGAAGAGACTAAACTCTTAACTATGTGCCACCAAGTTACCATGAGACCTGAGTTGCTGTCATGAGCTGGGTGTTGTCTGACAACTAAGCCATAAAGTTGGGAATGCACAGGAGCTCTCCATCATAAAATAGAAATGGTGTATATGAGATAGAGTCAGAGCAGGTCCTGAAGGCACAAGTAAGTTACATAAGGAAGTGACCCAAATGCCCATGGTGTACACTTCTGCCACATCACCTTCTCTTTCCCAGATAAGAGCTATGGCATCTTGGGGAGTTCCTTACAGTGAGTTGACCAAGAAAGAGAAAACTCAGTCCGGGTTTACAGATGGGCCTGCACAATAAGCAGGTTCCACCTGAAAGTGGGCAGCTACAGCAGTACAACTCCTTTCTTCCAATGGGCAGAACTTCGAGCAGTGAACCTGGTTGTTCATTTTTTCCCAGAAAGAGAACTGGCCAGAGGTACATTTGTATACTGACTCATGGACTGTTGCTAATGGTTTAGTTGGATGGCCAGGGATTTGGAAAGACTTTAATTGGAAAATTGGTGACAAAGAGGTCTGGGGAAGAGGTATGTGGATAGACCTTTCTGAGTGGGCTAAAAACATGAACATATCTGTGTCCCATGTAAGTGTGCAACAGAGGGTGAATTCAGCAGAGGAAGGCTTTAATAATCAAATGGATAAGATGACCCATTCTGTGGATACTGGTCAGCCTCTTTCCCCAGCAACTTCTGTCATTTCAATGGGCTCATGAACAAAGTGGTCATGGTGGTAGAGATGGAGGCTATCCATGGGGTAGCAACATGGACTTTCCATTCATCAAGGCTGACCTGGCTACAGCCTCTGCCTAGTGTCCAATCTGCCAGCAGCAGAGAAACATACTCAGCCCCTGATATGGGACCGTTCCCTGAGGTAACCAGCCAGTTACATGGTGACAGGTTGATTACAGGTTGATTACCACTCCCTTCATGGAAGGGGCAGTGATTTGTTCTAACTGGAATAGACACATACTCTACATATGGTTTGCTTTTCCTGTACACAATGCCTCTGCCAAAACTACCATCCATGGACTTACAGAGTGCCTTATCCATCATCATGGTATTCCACACAGTATTGATTCTGATCAAGAAACCCACTTCACAGCAATTGAAGTTTGGGAATGGGCACATGCTCATGGATTTTTCTGGTCTTACCGCGTCCCCCATCATCCAGAACCAGCAGGATTGATAGAAAGGTGGAATGGTATTTTGAAAATTCAATTATGGTGCCAACCAGGTGACCATAACTTGCAGGGCAAGGGTAATGTTCTCCAGGAAGCTGTGTATTCTCTGAATCAGCATCCACTGTATGATGCAGTTTCTCCCATAGCTGGGGTCCATGGGTCCAGGAACCAAAGGGTGGAAATGGGAGTGACACCACTCACTATTACCCCTAGTGATGCACTAGGAAAATGTTTGCTTCCTGTCTCTGTGATCTTAAGCTCTGCTGGTCTACAGAATTTTGTTCCACAAGGGGGAGTGCTTCCACCAGGAGAAACAACAATGATTACATTGAACTGGAATCTAAGGCTCCCACCTGATCACTTTGGGTTACTCATGCCCTTGGATCAACAAGCTAAGAAAGGGATTACTTTACTGGCTGGGGTGATTGACCCTGACTATCAAGGGGAAATAGAAAGCAACTACACAATGGAGGTAAAGAAGAGTTTTCCTGGAATATAGGAGATCCCCTAGGGTGTCTTTTAGTATACCATGCCCTGTGATTAAAATCAATGGAAAATTGCAACAACCCAATCCAAGCAGGATTACAAACTGCTCTGAAACTTCAGGAATGAAGGTTCGGGTCACCCCACCCAGCAAAGAACCATGGCCAGCTGAAGTGCTTTCTGAGGGTAAAGGGAACATGGAACAGGTAGTGAAAGAAGTTAGTGATAAATATGAATTATGACCACGTGATCAGTTACAGAAATAAGGACTGTAATGCTGTTGTGTTCATGTTATAGTATTTAAGTTGTAAGATATCAAGTTTAAGGATGAATATTACCCAAGGGCTTGAATCTTATTCTGGGGAGATTTAATGCATTTCTGGTTGAATGTGAGAGAGTTGAATATTGTTTAGTGGGGAAAATATGTGTCTTATTGTTTTCTATTTTGAGATTAAATACGGTTTAAGGCAATGTGCATAGCTGCCATGTTGACAAGGGTTGGACTGTCATGGTCAGGTTCATGTGTCAACTTGGCCAGGTGGTGGTGCCCATTTCTCTTCTTGGGCAAGTGCTGGCCTCCCTGTTGCTATGAGGACATTTCATAGAATTAAATCCTAATCACATCAGCTGCATCCAGAGCTGATTGCATTTGTATACCCATTTCTGCAGTTGTGCCCTTGATGGATGTTCTAGTTTGCCAACTGCCAGAATGCAATATACCAGAAATAGGATGGCTTTAAAAAGGAGAATTTAATAAGTTGCTACTTTAGGTTCAAGGCTGAGAAAATGTCCCAATTAAAATGAATCTACAGAAATATCCAATCCAAGACATCCAGGGCAAAACACCTTGGTTCAAGAAGGACAATGAAGTTCAGAATTTCTCTCTCAAGTGGAAAAGCATATGTCAAATATGGTCATGGTTTCACTCTCATCTGGAAATGCACATGGCAAACAGGCATCCTCTGTTAGCTTCCTCTCCACCTCCCTGGGATGCATTTTCCTTCTTTATCTTCAAAAGTTGCCAGGCTTGTGGACTCTCGGCTTTTTGGTTCTGTGGCATTCTGTCATCCGTCTTTGCTCTCTCCAAACCTCATGGCTTTCTCTCTTGTTGTTTTCTAACTTTTTCCAAAGTGCTTCTTCTTTTAAAGGATTCCAGTAAAACCAATCAAGACCCACCTGGAATGGGTAGAAACACATCTCCATCTACCAAGTTTAATACCCACATTGATTGAGTCAAATCTCCATGGAGATAAGCTAATTAACATTTCCAATATACAGTACTGAATAGGAATTAGAAGAAACCACTGCTCCTACAAGGTTGATTAGGAATCACACATGGTTTTTCTAGGGTATATAAACCTTTTAAAACTGATATAGTGGACAAGTTCAAGGGAAATGACAATATAGAGTGCTTGTACTGTTGAGATGTATTCTTCTCTAACAGGGATGACAACTTTCATTCTGATGCCAACACCAGTAGAACTTACCTAGAAACCTGTGTTGGGGATTCTGACTCTTCATAATCTGAATTTAGCAGAAAATGAAGCCATGTTCACCTGGAACTCTCTGCTGTGTACATTGGAGGGGGCAGTGAATGTCTGAGAATGTGTCCTACTTGCATCATTTTTTTTTGCCAGGGGAACAGCTTGCTTCCTTTATTATTTTTCTAGGGTCATTCCTTGCAGAGTTGGAGCACTTCTTAGGGTGAAGTTATCTTCTGTAGACAGTCATGAGTACACATGTAGTCCAGTATGAATTGAGATCTGCTGCCTCTTTAGCACCTGGATATATTTTTAAATATTCTGCCTTCCAGGGCAATCAAGCAAATAATAATGAATCAGAGTAACTGTTGCCAGGGCAGTACTGAATCCCCACCACCAAAGCCCCTTTACACTAACCACAAGGAGTCCTGGTACTCCTGATTCTCTTGGTAACTGCATTTTATCAGTTGGTTCCTTCCATAGACTGATCTTGCCTCTTGACAATGAGTGATGTTCTTCCCCTGCAGCACACTACCTTGGGCCACTTGAAAACTGTGGCTGGATTTCTCATGTTCATCACATACAATATGGAAAGAGGGCCAGTTACTGCTGTGGCTACAGCTGAGCATTTGGTCACTGGGTTCATCCATGTTTTGTTGGGTGGGAAAAGTTAAGATCATTATAAGATGTTTGTCCACTGTGTCCTTGGCATAAGCAGTCCTCTTACCCATAGTCATTGTTTCTCCACCAAGGAATACCACTATGTAATGGGTTTCTGAGGATACATCATCTCACTCCAGTGCTCTCTGCCTAGTCTCTCAGCCTTATTGCCTATTTGATGCATACTGATGATCTCCTTGTGACCTACATGGTCATAATCCATGACTGCTATGGACAAGTGGATTTGATCAATGTTCTTGGGAAGGACATCAAAGACAATGGCTTCATTTTAAACAGGGTTCAGCATGTTTTTCTCTGGTGGATGTTTTCCTCTTCTTCAGCAATCTACTGTCACACATCAGTGAGACATTCACATAGGAATCTGATGCCCCTGTTATGTCCATAACCTTTAAATTCCATGCTTTTGCATTGGTAATGGTCAGTTTGCTGGAAGGTGGAAGACAGAAGAGGTAAAGCATCAGTTCTCCAAGATCCATGGTGTGATTGCTGACAAATTCAATATTCTTACAAAGGATGCTCTCTCTGGGGGAAGTCAGCCAAGACTAAAAGGTGATCCACTACCACTTGGCCAATGAGGCCATGGCAAGAGAATATGTCATAATCATAGAGAACTGAAGCTTCCTGCTGCCAGGTCATTGTAGGGAACCAAGAATAAAAACATTTCATCAAACACAGGGCTCAGGGTTTTTCTGTGACATTTAGTCTGGGGTTTTGTTTCCCAGTCGGGAAGCAAATAGATCCTGACATAAGGATCTCAAGTCCCAGAAAAGTCTTTTGTAAGCAAATTGACAGTTTTGTAAATCTTCACTATGAGCTGCACTAATTTGCATATTTTAAGATGCAGTTCAGTTTTCCACAGGTTTTGCTGTTACTCCTTCTACCATCATCATTATCCATTTACTTCTGCTTATTTAACTCTGGTTTAATTTGATCATTTCCAGTCAATTGCTCCTGTTTTTGAAGCTGCTGGATATTGAAGTCTGTGTTTGACAGGGAGTTGTCTTCTGATTTAATTATGCCTAGGTGACAAGGTTGGCTCTGTGACATGTACTGTACACAGTTACCATGGGCACTGTTCTCCTGGACCCCTGCCTGTGTGGAGAGGGGAATATCAGAAGTATGGCTGATCATCAAGGAGGAGTCAGGGCAGGGGGTTGGGAGGTCTAAGAAGTTCTCATATTTCTTCTCACTAGTCTCTGTGTCCATGTAGTTAAGAGGCTCCAGGTTTTGTCTTTGCTACCAGAGACAGGCCTCTTTCTCCAACAGGAACCCAGAAGAGTTTTCAAGACACAAAGAGTGGCACATCAAAAGAGTGAGACCACAGGCAGTAGCCACAAGAGTCAGTCAGCTCATTGAGATATCTGGGTCTGGCTGGATCTGCAGGTGATAGATGAAATCCTGGCAGCTGTCATGCTCCATGGCCTCACAGGCACAGAGCTCAGCCAGCAGCTGTGGAACCTGGTGACATAGCTGGTCCCTGGGCCTGGGCATTGTCTTCTGCATCCTCAAACTGCACTGGGCCATCAGTCTTGGGAGACAGCCTCAGACAGCCACACTCATTGTCAGGGTTCATGGAGAAACTGTCCAAACTCAAGCTCTAGCCCCAGCTGGCTGGACTTCCCACCATGGCATTCAGCTCTTTGCCAGGCAGTCAGTCCTGCTTTCTCTCTCTCTCCCACCTGGTCTCCTCAGTCCCTCCCCTGGCATGGAGGAGAGGCACACCCACAGCCCCCAGTGTGCCTCTCTCCTCATGTTCTGCCTGCCACTC
>PVIY010043487.1:0-20304 GCA_004026745.1 Myrmecophaga tridactyla
TGGAGTTTGGCATATTATGATAGGTAGCAATGTCTAGCTGAAACTTGTATAAGCGTAGCCTCTCAACTCTATTTGAACTCTCTCAGCCAGATACCTTATTTGTTACACTTCTTTTCCCCCTTTTGGTCAGGATAGCATTGTTGATCCCAAGGTGCCAGGGTCAGACTCATCCCTGGGAGCTATATCCCATGTTGCCAGGAAAACTTTTACCCCTGGATGTCAAGTCCCATGTAAGGGGGAGGGTAATGATTTCATGTGCAGTGTTGGGCTTTGTGCAGACTTGAAAGGAAGTATGCCCCCTAAGAAAAGCCATGTTTAAATATAAATCCCATTTCATACAGGTAGAATAATCTCTATTCAATACTGTATGTTTGAAACTGTAATGAGATTATCTGCCTGGTTGATGTGATTTAGTCAAGAGTGGTTGTTAAACTGGATTAGGTGATGACATGTCTCCACCCATTTAAGTGGGTCTTGATTAGTTTCTGAAGTCCTATAAAAGAGGAAACATTTTGGAGAGAGAGATTCAGAGAGAGCAACACTACAAAGGAGAGTCCACCAGCCAGTGACCTTTGGAGATGAAGAAGGAAGACGCCTCCCGGGGAGCTTCATGAAATAGGAAGCCAGGAGAGAAAGCTAGCAGATGATGCCTTGTTCACCATGTGCCCTTCCAGCTGAGAGAGAAGCCCTGACTGTTCGCCATGTGCCTTCTCACTTGAGAGAGAAACCCTGAACTTCATCGGCCTTCTTGAACCAAGGTATCTTTCCCTGGATGCCTTTGATTGGACATTTCTTTAGACTTGTTTTAATTGGGACATTTTCTTGGCCTTAGAACTGTACACTAGCAACTCATTAAATTTCCTTTTTTAAAAGCCATTCCGTTTCTGGTATATTGCATTCTGGCAGCTAGCAAACTAGAACAGGCTTAGAGAGAGAAAGGCCACATCTGAGCAACAAAAGAGGTCCTCTGGAAGTAAGTTGAGTTATATATTTTTTAAATGTGAAAAAAATGCAGCTAGAGCCTGTTCCTTTTAAATTATCCCATTCTAAATAACAATCTGTAACAGTTAACATAAAACTTTGGGTTGAGATTTGAGTAATTATCTACTGGAATTTTGCTGACCTGGGGAAAAGAGAAAGACAATGAATATTTATTAAATACCTGTTACATCTCCAGAATGCTATGTATCTCATCATTTAATGGCTAAAACTGCACCATTATCTAAACAATGAAAACCCCAACTTAAAGTTGAAGACATGGTATTTAAGAGATATCATGTTGTGGACAACCAATTCAATAGGCTGAGCCCTTGATCTTAGGGTCACCCCTATGAAACTTATTCCTGCAAAGAAGAAGCTAAGCCTACTTATAATAAACAAATAATCGTGGGTGGTGGTGGTGAATAAAGGGTAAAAAAATTGGGTAGATTGAAATACTAGTGGTCAATAAGAGGGAGGGGTAAGGGGCATGGGATATATGCTTTTTTTCTTTTTTTGTGTTATTTCTTTCTCTGGAGTGATGCAAATGTTTTAAAAATGATCATGGTGATGAATACACAATAATGTGATGATATTGTGAGCTACTGATTGTATACTTTGGATGGACTATATGTGTGTGAAGATATCTCAATAAAAACATTTTTTAAAAAGAGAGATATCATGTTAACTTGGTCAAAGTCAGTCAGCTAGTAAGTGATAGGGTCAGTTACTTAAGCTTTCTGAGCTTCTAAAATTGTGATAATATCAACTCAGAGGTATTTGGAAGAATGAAATATGATGATGTATGTAAAGGCCTTTAAGCATCACACCACAGTTCTCTGTTGACATCTGTTTTAGTTTGCTAAAAGCTGCCAGAATGCAAAATACCAGAAATGGAATGACTTTTATAAAGGGAATTTATTAAGTTACAAATTTACAGTTCTAACACCACAAAAATGTCCGAACTAAGGCATACAGGCAAAGATACCTTTACTCAAGAAAGGGCAGATGTTTGGAGTTCCTCTGTCAGCTGGGAAGGCACATGACAATGTCCGCTGGTCCTTTAGCTTCTGGTTTCAGAATAGCTTCCCTGGGGGCATTTTCTTTCTGCATCTCCAAAGGTCTCTGTGTTGGTTCTGAAGCTTTTTCCAAAATGGTTGCCTCTTAAAGGAACGATGAAGAACCATTTTGAATGGGCAGAGATTATTTCCATGGGAACCACCTAAACAAAGGGTCCCGCCCACAATTGGGTGGGTCACATCTCCGTGGAAACAACTTAATCAAAAATCCCCACCCAACAATATTGAATTAAGATTAAAGAACATGGCTTTTCTGGGGTACACAACAATTTCAAACCAGTACATTCCACCCTCTGGAACCCCACAAAACCTCTTCTTTTCAAATGCAAAATACATTCATTCCATCATAATATAATATAACATATTATATATATAACATAACATTATATATATAAAACATAATATAACAAAGCCTTAAACCGTTTCAGTAACAATACAAGCAAAATACAAAGTCAAAACTAGTACAAAATCTCATCAAAGTCAGCCACAGTCATGGTCTGTTCTAAGACACAATTATCCTCTGGCTCTGGACCTTCAAAACTCAGAACAAATTATCTGCTGCCAACTTACAAAGGTGGGACATCTTATGATAATAGGATTTCCATAGGAAGAAATTGGAAGGAACACAGGGGTCAAAGATCCCAAACATTTCCTAAAACCAGCAGGCAAAACTCCATTAAATATTAAAGTCTGAGAGCTATTTATCCTGGGGCTTTAGAAAGTGGCAGTTCCATCATTTCCAAGGGCCTATGTAGGGACGTTGCTCTTTCCAAACACTGGGATGAGGGTTGCAACCTTGGAGGACATTGAAGAAACTACCTTTTTCTTGGCTGCACCTTCTCCAAGCATCAGAGTAGCACCCGGGCTCTCTGCCATCTTCGGAATAGATGCTCAATCCCCTCAGAGCAATTGGGTGGCAGCAAGGTTCTCCCCAATCCCCAAGGAATGTGCTCCCCCTGTCCAAGGCTTGGGGCACCAGAACTTTTCTTGAAAATCAAGGGAGAAGGCCTGCTCTCTGCCTTTGGGGCAAATTCACCCTCTCCAGGTGCATGGGTGGGTCCATTTTCCTGGCCCAAGTTTTCTTGGCTTCAGACCTTAGTTTCTTAATTTTTCTTTCAATTTGTCTCTTTTCTGTCCATTTAGCCAGACTGGCAGTGGTTCCATTTATACAGATCCCACAACATTTTTATTGGTTTTCTATGCAGTATTTTGGGATCACACCCAACAGACAATAGGACTTTCCACAAATTCTTTCTGGATAGCTCCTTCTCCAATCTTTGCTTGTCCTGTAATGGCTGACTGTTTCTATGTCTGATTAAATCCTCACATGGGGCCCTATCCACTGAGGTCTCATTTCCTGGAAGTCCAGAATTTTTCAGACCATCAATGTCTGTTTTTGTTTTTGTTTTTGTTTTTGTACCCAAGAGTTCAGTTCTCAACTTATCTCTCTCCTGTTGCATTTCACTATAAACTGCAAAGTGAGGCCAGGCTGCATTTTCCACATTTAGTTTGGAAATCTCTTCTGCTAAATATCCATGTTCATGGCCTTTAAGATCTGCCCACCATCCAAAAGTAGTAGTCAATTTTGCCAAACTTTCTGCCACTTTAAAACAAGGATCACCTTCCTTCCATTTTATAATAACACATGCATTATTTCTGTCTCAGTTCTTATCAGAAGTATCTTTAGAGCCCACATTTCTACCAAATAGTCTCTTCAAAGCATTATAAGCCTTTTCTATCACACTCTTCACAACTCTTCTGGAATATTGCTCTTAACCATTTAAAAAGCCATTACAACATGTTTGGTATTTGCAAACAGCATCACCCCATTTCTCTAGTACCAAAATCTGTTTTGGTTTGCTGATGTTGCTGGAAATGCAACATACCAGAAATGGGTTGGGTTTTATAAAGGGAATTTATTAAATTCCTAGTTTACAATTCTAAGGCAGTAAAATGTCCAAACTAAGGCATCCAAAAAAAGATACCTTGACTCAAGAAAGGGCCGATAAAATTCAGAGTTTTCTGTCAGCTGGGAAGGCACATGGTGATGCCTGCAAGCTTTTTCTCCTGGCTTTTTGTTTCAAACAGTTTCCTTGGAGCATTTCCTTCCTGCATCTCCAAATGTCTCTGTACGTGTCAGCTCGGAAGCTTTTTCCAAAATGGCTCCCTCTTAAAAGAATCCAGAATGTGACCACACCTTGAATGGGTGGAGAAACATCTCCATTGTAATCACCTAATCAAAATGGTCCTACCCACAATTGGGTGGGTCACATTCCCACGGAAACAACTTAACAAAAAAGATCCCACCAAACAATATTGAATCAAGATTTAAGAACATAGCTTTTCTGGGGGTACAGAACAGTTTCAAATAGGCACACCATCCTTATCTCCTTAGGTTGAGGCAAAAGCAGGATTTGCACTTCTAATTCTTGCTGTTCATGCTGACTATACATCCCTGAAGTATCACAGGAAATTTGTTGAGGAATATGGACAGTTCTAGTATTTCAAAAGGATTTTGCTTCAGATGTGGTGCTTTATTTTTGCTTTAAGCAGATGAGTTGTAAAATATAAGTTATGCTTTGATATCTAATGAGCATATGAACTTCACAGCTACAGAGAACATCTACAAGGTTGCTGTCAAATGACACTGACATCATGAAAACTAATCATCTTGCCTCCTCCATTCCAAACATACTTCTTCTTGGAGTATTAGTGACTCAGCACCATCCTGACATATCAGCACATGTAAGTCTTTTCAGCCATCCCAGTAATTTGAGTCCCACCATTAACCTGAAGCCAGGTACTGATGTAACAGAAAGTGGTAAATATCTGTTGACAGGGTGTGGGAGTATGTATATACATTTGTGAGATTATATATATGCATATATCTTCCAACAACTTTTTTACCACATTTTTATCTTAAATCTATATTATATTAGTGTTTATTGGTGGTGTGTACAGTTACCTCATAGGATGTTTTAAAACTGTTAGATTATCTAAAATAAAATGGGCATTGTTTCTTCTTCTGAAAAGTGTATGCTAAAATGAGCATTTTTGTTCTCTAGATGCACCCTTTCTATTTAAAAGTTAATAATTCATGAATATATAGACTCTATCATATCCTTAGAGTATAATAACATGACAGTTATCTCTTTAGAGTTGTCATGAGGACAACTGTAAACTTGTAACTTATTAAATTCCCCTTTTTAAAAGCAAAAAAGCAAAAAAAAAAAAAAGTGATAATGCATGTAAAATGTCCAGCCTAATGCCTGGCATAGAGTAGGAGCTCAGCAAACTCTTTCATTGCCACTCCCCTTCCTTTCCCATGGAAGAAGGGACACCCTTCTCATAAGACTCTGCTCCTGCACATGCTGGACATGCTAAAAACTTGTTGATTTATGGATTGTTGAAGCTGTGAAAGAAAAGATTTTTGCATGACAAATCGTTTAGATATGAATTGGAAGAGCCTAAAGTCTTACAGAGGCCCCCCCAAAACAAGCAAACAACTATTTCAAGTCTAGTTTTGTCCACCTAAATAGTTTAGATATTTAGATAACTATTTTGCATGTGCGGTTTTGCCAAAAACTAATTCCATAAACTCATGAGATCTATATGATTGTATTAGTCATTTGGGGGGCTGTGTTTTTGCCCAACTCCCCAACCTTAATTCATTCTTATGATCTTCTCTTCATATTTTCTCCTGAGAAAACTCAGCTAATCCACATACCCTAAAGGCACCAATACATAAATATGCACATATAAACTAAATACTATTAAGAATTATGTGTATAACTAAGTACATGTAAATTAAGCATATACTAAATATATAAAAACTAAACTTAAGTGAACTACATATACAAATTAAATATATAAAGTTTATATATAAACTAAATATATGAAAGCTAAACACACATAACCTATATATATGCAAACTATGTATAATTATAAATACATCTATATCTATGTTCACATCTATATCTCTATTTTAACCATATTTTGATATCTTAACCTATGCTAAAAGAGAAATCACAGTAGAATGGAGAGTAGCTATGCCTATGGGGTGACTCCGAAGGTTTTCTAGGAGAGGTGACAATTCAATCCACCATGAAAAAGAAATAGTTTTGAGGAAATTATTAAAATTTCAGAGTGGAAGCAGTTCTACATAACCAATGACTCAAAACAATTTTGTCTGTCCTAAAATTACATGGTCAAGATTAATATGTTTATTTCACAAAATACATGAGTGTTCTGTGGGGCAGGGTAATGTTTATATGTTATACTTCTCCCGTTGACAAATGTAACCAATGTTATTCCAAATGCCTAATGTTCTGAAAGTTATCTTTTGATCTTTTTGTTAATAGAGATGTTCTCATCCTTTGAACTCCAAAGTCTTCCCATGACCCTACATGCTCAGCTGCCTCTGTATCACTCTTCCCTCCTCCTCTTCATCTATTAAAATAAACTAAATATGGCATTTTGTATTTTATTCCACTTTTTCAATGCCCCACCTGAAAAAGCAGATATCTCGAAGCGGTTGTCTGTCTAAGGCAAATCTCCCACTGTGCTGTGAATTCCATCTTCTTCCCTTTTAGGTATTTAGTATTTTGATTACCCCAATCCCTTCTTGTATCTTCTATCTCTTCCTACATGGAGGCTCTTCGCCATCTCCATTTAAACATACTCCAATATCTTCCATGTTAGAAACAATAATCTCTTGAACTATGTCTTCTCTAGTTACTGCCCTCTCTTTTTCTCTTTACACCATATTTAAAACTTCCTCACTTGACTTCACCTCACCTCCACTCACATTCATTCATTGCAATCTATATCCTAGCTGAAACGGTTTACTGAAAATGACCCTTGTCATGTCGCTAGTAAACTGTTAAATGAAATCAACATTTAAATATTTTATTTTACATGATTTAAGACTGCCTATACTGAGCTCACGCAGGAGAGCTTCCTCTTAGCTTCTGTGAGGCTACTTTCCCCTGTTCCTAATCTGACTTTGATAGGGGTTCCTTCCCAGCATCTTTTATTTTCTATTCAGTCCCTTGGTCCACTGGGGCCCACTGTTCAGAGTATCTCCTAATTCATTTTCTCAATACCCATCCTGCTGAGTGAAATAAATCCTTGGTTTAATAAAGAAGCCAAATCTACTCACATTTTTGGAATCCTTTGAAACCACCAAACAGATGTATGGGGTGTTATAAGACACTGAAAGCCAGAAGCCTGAGTTTTGAGTACTGGCTCATCCAACAAATCATTTGACTTTGGTCTATACTTACCTCCCTGAGCCTTGGTTTCAACAATAGAAAAATGAGGCTATCTGCCTACATATGAGCACATATAAAAAATCGTTAAAAATTTTAGAGTGCAAAATTTGTAGAGAACAAATTATAAAGCACTCTACCATTATGAAATAGAGCTAAACTGCTTTATTTACAGTCTCCTTTATCTTCTTAATGATTGAAATTTTGGTATTGCCACTGTTCTAGTTTGCTAGCTGCCGGAATGCAATATACCAAAATGGAATGGCTTTTAAAAGGGGTAATTTAATGAGTTGCTAGTTTACAGTTCTAAGGCCGAGAAAATGTCCCAATTAAAACAAGTCTATAGAAATGTCCAATCAAAGGCATCCAGGGAAAGATACCTTGATTCAAGAAGGCCGATGAAGTTCAGGGTTTCTCTCTCAAGTGAGAAGGCACATGGCGAACACAGTCAGGGCTTCACTCTCAGCTGGAAGGGCACATGGCGAATACGGCGTCATCTGCTAGCTTTCTCTCCTGGCTTCCTATTTCATGAAGCTCCTCGGGAGGCGTTTTCCTTCATCTCCAAAGGTCACTGACTGGTGGACTCTGCTTCGTGGTACTGCAACATTCTCTGCTCTCTCTGAGTCTCTTTCTCCAAAATGTTTCCTCTTTTATAGGACTCCAGTAAACCCATCAAGACCCACTCAAGTGGGTGGAGACATGTCATCCCCTAATCCAGTTTAACAACCATTCTTGACTAAATCACATCAACCAGGGAGATGATCTCATTACAGTTTCAAACATACAGTATTGAATAGAGATTATTCTACCTTTATGAAATGGGATTTTGATTAAAACATGGCTTTTCTTAGGGGGCATATATCCTTTCAAACCAGCACAGCCACAAAATGAATTTATATGCTTTATGGCTCACTTAACTAATTATGTTGTAACTTCCTATTCTCATTTAGTCTTGGCTCTTGTTTTCAAACCTGTGATTGGGCCTGTCTACTCCTGTGGTTTCAGGGTTTTTAATCAAAACATTTCAGAGCTTTTGATATAAATGAGTTTTCTTTCTATATAGATGGCACATTGAAAGAAAAATCAGAACAAATATTGACGCTCCTTAGAGAGGAGTGACTAAAAAAATCGAACATATCTACTAGTTGCGAGAATTGCTTCTATGAACGAACACCATGTCTCTTCATGATTCCAGTATATTTCTTTAAGATTAAAAGAAAAATTAACATGAAAAATAAGTGACTAGCTATTGATGCAAGTACATATTTGGTGAACACATACAGCTAAAAGAGGACGATATTGGTTGATGAGTTCTACCTAGTGTCCAAGCCAACTGTGCTATAAGGACATGCTTATAGCTGTTACAGATTTGGATTGAACATGACTATCACTTTCTTGTGTTATGTATGATCAACTAAACGGGCAGAGTATGAAATGCACGTAACAAATGCAGCCTTAGCCAACAGGAAGATGATTCTGCTGGCACTGACTAAGATGGATTTCTGATGGGTTTTCAGTCTTCTAAGGTGGGAAACTTAAAATTTTCTATCTATTTGGACTCTAAATTTTCTCCAATGGCATATAAATTGAGGATCAGTGAATAGAGATGCACTATTAATTTAGCATCTACAACATTCCAGATGGGAATTTTTTTGGTGATGTGAGAATAATGTCATGAACTTGAATTGGGTCATAGATTTCTTTCATCTTTTCTTTATCTCATAATTTACCAGAATAACAGGATGTTTTGAAAAGGGATTAAATTAAAAATTTTTTTTGCTTTTAGTCACATATTTATAATGTCTTGATTGTGGGAAGTCTCATTTGTTCTTTTCCCAGCTGGAAGTGATTTCTCTCATATACTTTTATTTTTGAATCTCTTATATGGCATGTATCATTTCCTTTTTTAGCTTATGGATATTTATATGTGTTTTATTTTTGTCATTAGATTGTAAGGTGCTTACAGTCACCTTTGAGAAAAGGTGCTTTAAATACTGTATTCGTATATATGTATATATATATATATTTTAATGACAAGTTACCCTTTTTGGCTATTTATTACCTTCAGATAAAGGCAAGAACAATAGGAACAAACATTACTTAAAAAAAAACAGACTTTTGTTTTAACAAAAACGCAATTCAAAAGTCCCCATTTTAACCACATTCAAGTTTACAATTCAGTGGTATTAAATACATTCACCATATTGTACTACCATCACAGATATCCATTGCTCCTACTTTTCATTATGTCAAGTAGAAACTCTTTACCCATTGAGCTATGACTCCATCTTCCTACCTGTACCCTCAACCCCATTCCTGGCTGTCTCTATGCAGTTTGATTCTTCTAGCTTTTCATATAAGCAATAAAATACTATATTTTGCCTTTTTGTGTCTGGCTTATTTTACTCAACATAAGGTCTTTATTGTTCATCCATGTTGTGGCATGCAGCAGAGCTCCATTCCTTTTTATGGCTGAATAGTACTCATTGTATGTATAGACCACATTTTATTTAGCCATTTACTGTTCATGAACACTTGGGTTGCTTTCTTCTTTTGGCTATTATGAATAAGATGCTATAAAGATTTGTTTTGAAACAGTCTGTTTGAGTCCCTGCTTTCAGTTCTTTTGGATAATGTATTCCAATATCTTGATGATAGTAAGTATTCAACAATGGAACATGTAAATAAATACCTAACTTGAACAACAATAACCAAAAATCCAGAGTTCTAGAGAGTGGATCAAGGGTTCAGTAGAAAGTGTTCTTGGTTAAAAGAATGAGTTTTGCCATTTTCTTACTACCAAGGAGTCTGGGAGCTGGTTTAACATCAGGCAACATGCTTATTCTCTGTGAGCTTCAGTTTATCCATCTGTGAAATGAAAACATTTTGTCATGAAGCTCTAAGTTAGGAAATATATTTGAAGGAGTTTTGTGAACTACACAGTGCTATTTAAATATAAGAAATTAAACCATTATCTGAGGAGAAATGATTAGTAAAGTCTTAATTATCACATTTAACTGATTTTGAAACCCTCTGGAGAAATTTATGCATCATATGTAAGTACCTGGAAAAATAGCTGCTTTATTGTACATAATATATATTTGATGAACTGAACTACTGATAACTGCAACTATTGAAAGGCTTTCCTTGAAGAGTCAAGGGAATTATGCATAGGAAGGAGCAACTGAAGGGACAACTAGGTATGTGACTTTGTGATGGTTGTGGGATTTATACTTATATTACAATTCCAAAG
The DNA here is from genome assembly GCA_004026745.1 of Myrmecophaga tridactyla. Classification (NCBI taxonomy): domain Eukaryota; kingdom Metazoa; phylum Chordata; class Mammalia; order Pilosa; family Myrmecophagidae; genus Myrmecophaga; species Myrmecophaga tridactyla. The sequence continues at coordinate 10,581 of PVIY010043487.1, forward strand.
AACTTTGAATCCATTTCTAAGAGACCTACTGTTTGAAAGGGCTGTGTAGAAATTTACCTAGAAGGCTCAGCAGGGACCATTTCTTGCTTTATAGGAATAATGCTTAGAAATTACCCTTGAACCATCTAGCCACTGGAATCTAACAGCTGTTTCAGAGGTATGGAATACCTAAAACCGTTAGAATGATTAAGGTTAGCAGATGCTGAAGATAATTTCCATTATGTGTTGCTGCCAAATAGAGTCACAGAGGTTGCTAAAATCTATTCCTTTATTTAATTTATTTGCTCAATAATTCTTTATTGACTGTCTACTCTGTGCCAAACACTGATTAGATATAGTGGTTTCACGCTTGTGCAAGGCAATGAGAATTGCCATCATGGAAAAAACTGCTTCAGTAATAGCTAGTGGAAGGTGCTGTCACCAGAAGCCGGTGTCAAGGGCTAACTCACTAATGGCAGCAATCAATCCACTGTCAGAAGGATACAAGGAGGAAAATAGGGATCCTCTTCACCATCTCAATATGAACTTTCTTGACATTCAGGGAAAGAACAGAGGCCATTGTTTTTTTTATTTCTAATAAACGTCACTTTTCCTATAAGAAAAGTTATGGTTTGTTTCCCATGTCAATTTACATCAACTTATGATTCACCATGTCTGTGTACAGTTCTCCTCTATCACATTACTTACCACTTTCTAGCTTATATTACAGCTGACTTTTTTTTTAAAGGAAAGATAATGACCAAAATTTGCCATCATTGCTGGAAAATCTACACATAAAGATATCCATGCTTTAACAAGAAGTCTAAAGTTGTTTTTTAAAATTTGGGTGAACCATTCTCTTCCCAAAGCCTCTTGATATATTTTTTGTTTGTATGTTTATTTTCATTTCTTGTTTTTTTCTGAAACATTTTTTATTGTGAACTATAACATATATATATATAAAAGGAAAACATTTCAAAGTGCTTTTTTTTGTATGCTGTATGGAGGGGTTACATTTAATTCTTTTTCCATATCCATGTGAGTATCCCATTACTGCAGCACCATTTGTTGAATTTTGTTTGTTTGTTTTTTCTTTTGTTTGTTTGCTTTTGAGTAGTGTATGGACTGGGAATCCAACCCGGGTCTCCCACATGGCAGGCGAGAATTCTGCCATTGAACTTATCCTTGCACCCCTCAAAAATACATTTTAACATGTAGTTATAGAACAGATTTCAAAGTTTGGTATGGGTTGCAGTACCACAATTCCAGGGTTTTCCTCCTAGCTGCACAAGACACTGGAGACTAAAAGGAAATATCAATATAATGATTCAGTAGTTATACTCATTTGTTAACTCATAACTTCTTTGTTATGACTCCTTCTCCTTTGATCTTTGTTCCAATCTTTAGGGATATTTGGGTTATACCCATTCTAACTTATTCATGTTGAAAAGGAGTGTCAACAACAACAACAATATGGGATAGAAGGATGAAACTAGTTGACGTTCTTGGAGATACTGGCATCTCTGTGTTTCAGGACTTATGTGGCCTAGAAACCATTTGAAGGTTTAGGTTTCTGAAAAGCAATTTTAGTGCATGAAACTTTTGTAGGATCTCAGATAGAGCCCTGAGTGTTCTTTAGGGTTAACAGGAATGATGTTGGTTGGGGGGTTGGCAAACTGTGGCAATTAGCAATATCTACAGGAAGCTTGCATGAGAGTAGCCTTCAGAATAGCCTCTTGAATCTATCAGAACTCTCTTAGCAACTGATACCTTATTTTGTTACATTTGTTTTTCCCCTTTTGGTCAGGAAGGATTTGTTGATCCTGAGGTGCCAAGACCAGCCTCATCCTTGGAAGTCATGTCCCATGTTGCCAGGGAGTCATCCCCTGGACATCTCATATAATAATGATATTATTGCAGAGTTGGGCTGAGAGAGAGAGAGAGAGAGAGAGAGAGAGAGAGAGAGAGAGAGGCCACATCTGAGCAATGAAAGAGGTTTTCTGGAAGTAACTCTTAGGCATAATTACAGGTAGAATTACCTTCTCCATTACAGAAATAAGTTTCATAAGAGCAAGCCTCAAGATCAAGGGCTTGACCTATTAACTAAAAACTTGTTGTTTGAGAATCAGGGTTTTCCCAGGTGGAGAAAGGTTTTTCTTTTTTGCATGGGCAGGCACCAGAAATCGAACCTGGGTCTCCAACATGGCAGGTGAGAACTCTGCCTGCTGAGCCATTGTGGCCTGCCCAGATGGGGAAAGTTTAATAGTTCCATTTTTTTTTTTCCTGCAGTCCCTCAAGAGACTTTGCCAATACTTTTGGCAAAGTTTTTCAACATACTCTTGGATTTATCTAGGTATTACTTTAAGCTATATAGAATTACAAGCCCTTATTACCATTCTGGGCTCCATGTGTTTAGGTTGTTTAAATGAACTATCCAGGGTGCACAGGTGGTTCAGTGGTAGAATGCTAGCTTTCCATGTGGGAGACCTGGGTTCGATTCCCAGATTGTGCACCACCTCCCCGCCCCCCCCCCCCAAAAAAAAAGAGAACATGGCTTAAATTAACTATCCAAATAGACTGAGTTAGATTCTGTAATACAGAAAATTTAGGCTTTGAATTAAAATAAAGCTCTCTTTCTTTGGTGTCATATAGTAGGTGAAGTTCTAAAATACAGACACTGTCACACTTTACCCTATATTCAGATTTACCTTAATCCCAACCAGATTGGCTTCATTCTTTTTTTTTTTGTTTCATTTTCTGTTTTTTTTAATTAAACAAAGATTATCAAGAAAGTATAAATGAAAGGTAAACATTTTCCAAATAACTTTGAAGATACTTAGAAGGAAAAACTTTTTCTTTTCTTAACATGTGACCATTTACTATAAGGTGGACATTTTTTCATAGAAACCATATACTGCAAACTAAATATATCCTTATAGTTTATAGCAATTATGTATTAACAGAGAAAAAGATACACTGCAAAATATAAAAGTGATACAATTTTGTGGCTTTTAAATGTTTAATTACTTGATTTGAACAGGAGAATGGGAAATAAAATGATCAAGACAGGCCTGGCTTTAGGATTTTTTGTATTCAATTCGTTCTACTTTCACATCATGTCCAATCAGCTGATACACATAAGTGACAACCGTAGAAGCCTGGATATCCATCAACACGAATGAAGGAATAATGTTTGTTTCCAAAGCATTATATGCTCCAGTGGCAGAACCTGGGTTAATGTAGAATTTATTTTCATGCTCAAATGCTTCAAATTTGTGTGTCTGTCCCGAGATAAGAGTGTCCACATCAAACTGCCTCTGCAACAGGGCTAAGCTGGCCATATCTCCCCATGGAATAAGTTGATGTCCATGGATCAAACCAATTTTGAACTGTCCAACAGTAACAACTTTCTGTTCTGGATAATTTAAATTCTCATCGAAGTCTCCTCTCACAATATGAACGTCACCAGTTAGAGTCTTGAGATAGTCACAACTTTCTTGGGGGCAAAGGTTTCCGGTGCAGAGAATGTGCTGAATCTTTCCTGGCACCAGCAATTTTTTTAATTTAGCTGGCAAACTGTTGCACGGGTGTGGGATGTGCAGATCCCCTAACACCAGCACCAACATCCTGTCACCCGGGTCCGCTCAGTCACCACAACCGCCACCGCCCTCTTCCTCAGGCCTGGCTTCGTTCTTATCTCTAACTGAAGCTAATCTCTTTTTCAGTTTCTTTAACAGTTGTATGTAGCAATGCTGACTTTCAGAGCTGTAGAACTCCAATTCTGAGTATTAGGTGTCACACAGATACCCAAAGTTCCAGGAAAATACCAGATTATACACATAAGGCACAGCATCTCAGACTTTAGAAATCGCACTTCAAAGCTCAGGAATAAATGTGACTGCTATAAGAGTTTACAATCTAGTCCCCAATTTTCTTATAAGTATTTTCTAAAAGAGACTATACAATATTTATCCCTTTGTTTCTGGATTATTCTGCACAACACGATGTCCTTGAGGCTTATTTACCTCATTGCATGCCTCACAACTTTGTGCCTTTCTGTAGCTGCACCATATTCCACCATATGATATATACATCACAGTTCGCCTTTCTGGTTCTCAGCTTTGGCCTCCTCCATCCATTGGGCATCATGGATAATGTCCAAAATAAATAACCTATGCCTCACATTTATCCTCACTTAGTTGTACAATTATCATCACTTTCAATTTTAGACAATTTTCATTGCTCCCAAGAAAAAAATGGCAGATAAACATACTCTCACCAAAGGGAAAATCCCAAACTCCCCTTAACTTTTATTACCCTTTCCCCCCAATTTTGTACCACTAATACTGTTGTAGTACTGATGATGTCTTCCTGTTAAATATAGGTCATAGCATGCAATAGTTGTTTCCCCCCCACCCTACTGTTATTGATCCTTTGTACAAGATTTGTACCTTTGAAGTGGTTCATGCAAGAACTTATTTATATTTGTAGTGTTAATTGGTGAGGAATATGGCTCTATACAACCCCTTTCAATCATATTCACCTTCAATATGGCAATATTACTTATAAACCTACTAATGAACTACCATCACATCTGTCCAATCCCATACATTTAAATTCAACCACAATGGTAACCATTCACCAATCTCTAGCTTCTGTGTATCTCTAGGTCCCCTATATTCTACATTGTAAGACTCTGAGTTTACTTTACCAGGGTCATATTAGTGAAATGACTTCATGTGTTTTTTAGCCATTTGCATTTGCTTTTAGGAAAAATGCCTATTCATATCATTTGCCCATTTTATAATTGGGCTGTTTGTTCTTTTGTTATTGAGCAGTATGATTTCTTTATATATATATATGGTGGATATCAAACCTTTATTTGATATGTGGTTTCCAAATATTTTCTCCCATTGTGTTGGCTGCTTCTTCAACTTTTTTGACAAAGTCCTTTGAAGTACAGAAGCATTTGATTTTGAGGAGTTTCCATTTATTTTTCTTTCATTGCTTGTGCTTTAGGGATAAAGTTTAAGAAGTGACCTCTTATTACTAGGTCTTGGAGATGCTTCCCTATATTTTCTTCCAGGAATTTTATGGTACTGGATCTTATATTTAGAACTATGTTACATTTTGAGTTAATTTTTCTACAGGTTGTAAGGTAGGGGTCCTTTTTCATTCTATTTTATTTTTGTTTTTACTGACCAAATATAGCAACATACAAACATGAACATTCTTAATATATGAACATTCCATTCTAAGTATTTGGTATATAATCAATGACTCACAATATCATCACATAGTTGTACATTCATCACCATGATCATTTCTGAAAACATTTGCATCACAGAAAAAGAAATAAAAAGAAAAAAGAAAAAGCTCCTACTTACCATACCCTTTATTTCTCTGTCTCATTGACCACTAGTATTTCCATCTACCCAATATATTTTAACCTTTGTTCCCCCTATTTTTTTCCTATACCCCTTACCAGTCCCTTTCATTGTTCACTAGTATTTCAATCTACTCAATTTATTTTATGATTTGTTCCCCCTATTATTTATTTATTTTTAATCCAGATTTTTTACTCATCTGTCAATACTGTAGATAAAAGGAGCATCAGACACAAGGTTTTCACAATCACATAGTCACATTGCAAAAGCTATATCATTATACACTCAACTTCAAGAATCATGATGCCTGGAACACAACTCTACAGTTTCACAGACTTCCCTCCAGTCTCTCTAATATACCTTAAACTAAAAAGGTGATATCTATAAAATGAGTAAGAATAACCTCCAGGATAACCTTTCGACTCTGCTTGAAATCTCTCAGCCACTGACAGTTTATTTTGTCTCATTTCTCTCTTCCTCCTTTCTGTCAAGAAGGTTTTCTTAATCCCTTGATGTTGAGCACCAGCTCATTCTAGGATTTCTGTCCCACATTGCCAGGGAGGTTTACACCTCTGGGAGTCATGTCCCACATAGAGAGGGAGAGGGCAGTGAGTTTGCTTGCCATGTTGGCTGAGAGAGAGATAGGCCACATCTGAGCAACAAAAGGGGTTCTCTGGGATGATTTTTGGGCCTAATTTTTTAAATCAATTAATTAATTAAACATAACAACATACAATTATGAACATTCTTACCATATGATCATTCCATTCTTGATATATAATCAACAACTCACAATATTATCACATAGTTGTATATTCATCATCATGATCATTTCTTAGAATATTTGCATCAATTCAGAAAAAGAAATAAAAAGAAAGCAGAAAAAAATTCATACATACCATACCACTTACCCCTCCCTTTCATTGATCACTAGCATTTCAATCTACTAAATTTATTTTAACATTTGTTCCCCCATTATTTGTTTATTTTTAACCCATATTTTTTACTTGTCTATCGATAAAGTAGATAAAAGCAGCATGAGACATAAGGTTTTCAGTCACACAGTCACATTGCAAAAGTATATCATTATATAATCATCTTCAAGAAACATGGCTACTGGAACACAGCTCTACATTGTCAGGCAGTTTCCTCCAGCCTCTCCATTACACCTTCACTAAAAAGGTGATATCTATATAATGCATAACAATAATCTCCAGGATAAGCTCTTGACTCTCTTTGGAATCTCCCAGCCATTGACACTTTATTTTGTCTCATTTCTCTCATCCCCTTTTGATAAAGAAGGTTTTCTCAATCCCTTGATGCTGAGTCCCAGCTCATTCTAGGATTTCTGTCCCACATTGCCAGGAAGGTCCACACCCCTGGGAGTCATGTCCCATGTAGAGGGGGGAAGGCAGTGAGTTTGCTTGTTATGTTGGTTGAGAGAGAGAGGCCACATCTGAGCAACAAAAGAGGTTCACTGCGGGGGACTCTTAGGCCTAATTTTAAGTAGACTTAGTCTATCCTTTGTGGGGTTAAGTTTCATATGAACAAATCCGAAGATTGAGGGCTCAGCCTATTGCTTTGGTTGTCCCCACTGCTTGTGAGAATATCAAGATTTCTCCAAATGGGGAAGTTGAATTTTCCCTCTTTCTCACCATTCCCCCAAGGGGACTTTGTAAATACTTTTTTATTCACTGTTCAAATAACTCTGGGATTGATCAGGGTATCACACTGGACAAACCTACAAAATCTCATGCCCTATTCAAGGTTCCATGTACTTATGGTGTTCAATGAACCTGCCCATATAAGTTATATTAGGAAATGCTGTAGTCAAAATATAAATTTTGTACTAAATGAACACTTTTTGCTTTAGTCTCACACAGAAGTTGACGTTTTAAAATATGAATGACCATCTATTTTCAACACCTTGCAATATTGACATTCCTTTGTTCTTCCTCATGTAAAACATTTTTAAATTTGTACATTTAGTCACTATCATTGTACACTCTAGGCATTCCTAGATTTTACCATCTCAGTCTTTATCATTTATCTTTCCTTCTGGTTTCATATGTGCTCCCAGACCTCCTCCCTCTATCCTTGTCACATTCAGCTTCATTCAGTGTATTTACATTATTGTGCTATAGTCAGGTAGTATTGTGCTGTCCATTTTTAAATTTTTACAATCAGTCTTGTTCAACATTCTGTATCCCTTCAGCTCCAATTACCCAATCTCTACCCAATTTCTATCTCCTGATGACCTCTGTTCTTAACTGAAATTCTCCAAGTTCATTCATTAATGTTAGTTCATATCAGTGAGACCATACAGTATTTGTCCTTTTGTTTCTGGCTAATCTCACTGAGCATAATGTCTTCAAGGTGCATCCACATTGTTACATGCTTCATGACTTTATTCTGTCTTACAGCTGCATAATATTTCATCATATGTATATATCACAGCTTGTTTAGCCACTCATTTGTTGATGGACATTTGGGCTGTTTCAATCTCTTGGCAATTGTAAATAATGCTGCTATAAACATTGGTGGCCAAATGTCCATTTGTGTCCTTGTCCTCATGTCCTCTGAACTGATACCTAGCAATGGTATTGCTGGATCATATGGCAATTCTATACTTAGCTTCCTGAGGAACCGCCAGACTGCCTTCCACAGTGATTGTACCATTTTACGTTCCCACCAACCACGGATAAGTGTGTCTCTTTCTTTGCATCTTCTCTAGCACTTGTTGTTTTCTGTTTTATTGATAACAGCCATTCTGGCAGGTGTGGTTTTGATTTGCATTTCCCTAATAGCCAGGGAAGTTGAGCATCTTTTCACGCACCTCTTAGCCACTTGTATTTCCTCTTCTGAGAAGTGTCTGTTCATGTCTTTTGCCTATTTTGTAATTGGGTTGTTTTTCTTTTTGTTGAGTTAAACAATCTCTTTATATATTCTGGATACTAGACCTGTATTTGATATGTCATTTCCAAATATTGTCTCCCATTGTGTAGGCTGTCTTTTTACTTTCTTCACAAAGTTCTTTGATGCACAAAAGCATTTAATTCTGAGGAGTTCCCATTTATCGATTTTTTTCTTCAATGCTCATGCTTTGGTTATAAGATCTAGAAAACTGCCTCCTGTTGCAAGTTTTATATTTCCTTACATTTTCTTCTAAAAGTTTTATGGTCACAGATGTAATGTTTAGGTCTTTGACCCATTTTGAGTTAATTTTTGTATAGGGTGTGAGATATGGATCCTTTTTCATTTTTTTTGCATGTGGTTATCCAGTTCCCCAAGCACCATTTATTGAAGAGAGTATTCTGTCCCAGGTCAGTTGGCTTGACTGTCTTTTCAAAGATCAATTGTCCATAGATGAGAGGGTCTGTCATGGTTAGGGACATGTGTCAACTTGGCCAAGTTGTGGTGCCTGTTTATCTGATTGGGCAAGCACTGGTCTGTCTGTTGCAATGAGGACATTTCATAGGATTAGGTCATGAGCACATCAGCTGCATCCACAGCGGATTCCTTTTGTAATCAGCCAAAGGGGAGTGTCTTCTGTAATTAGTGATGCTAAATCTAATCATGGGAAGCCTTTTAAGGAGGCTCAGAGGAGACAGGCCCCATTCCTGCTTCGGCTGGTGAACCTCTCCTGTGGAGTTCATCCAGACCCTCCATCGGAGTCGTCGGCTTCACAGCTTGCCCTGTGGATTTTGGACTCTGTTCCTGCGGCGTGAGACACTTTTATAAATTTTATATTTGCAAGTGTTCCCTGTTGATTCTGTTTCTCTAGAGAACCCTAACTAATACATCTTGGTACCGAGAGTGGGGTGGTTCTTACGAAACAGAATATTAAAAATGGGTTTTTATGAATGGTTTTCTACTCTGACTGGACTCAGATACACTAAGGACTCTGATTCCCATAATCAGAATGACACTCCCAATCCATGGAGTGAGTTGGCAAAGGAGATAGTCAAAATATCATCATTTGATTCTCCTAATGCTTTGCTTGTACGAAGCCAGACTCTGGGGGATAATGTTTTTGACACCTTTACAGAGTTTTGTAGAAATAAGAGTTATAGAGATGTTGGTTGGTTGTTGTTAAATACACTGTCTACATTAAGGGGTGAAAAGGATAGGCTTAAGGCTTCAAACGAGAAGCTTAAGCGCCGTCTGAAAGATGTAGATGTTTCTATGAGTATCTTGAAGGAAAATCTTATTTCCTGTAGCTGTAGACTTGAGATCTCTGAAAATCAGACTCAGAATCTTATTGTTAGAGTAACAACTTTACAACGTAAACTGAAATCTCAGTCTTCCATGGTGTCTGCCGTTAAAGTGAGGGCATTGATTGGAAAGGAGTGGGACCC
>PVIY010043488.1:0-20295 GCA_004026745.1 Myrmecophaga tridactyla
CCCCACCACCCCAGGCTCACCTCCAGGTTGAACCCCACCACCCCAGGCTCACCTCCACCCCTAGTCTCAGCTGCACTTCATTCTCACCCTAACCTTGCCCCACAGCCCCATCTCTTAGTTCCAGGCACCATAGCCCCAGCCACACCTCCATCACTACCTCTGCCCCCAAGCCCAGCCTTCTTTTGGCACTCTTCTGTGATCTCTCCACAAGTGTGATCCCACTGTGGGGAGGTGCTCTGTGTCCCCAGGGCCAGTGTCTCCTCTGATCTCCTTCAGGCCCCCAAGCATAGACCCCCCTATAGCTTGGTGGCCCAGGAAGAGCTGCCAGGTGGAGGGAGCTATTGCTCTTTCAACTGACATTCCAACCTTTCAGAGGCTCCTGTACGTAGAGGCACCAGGAACCCCCATCAACTAACAATAGTAACAATACAACATTTGTACTGCCAACCTGTGTATGGAAAGATTCTTAATTGCATAGTAAGACCCAATTAAAACTGCAATGACATATCCTTTTACCCCATATCAAATATTGGCAAGGAAGTGAGACAATAGGAATTGTCCCATGTCTGGTGGGGGTGTATATTGGCACAATGGCATTGGAACATAGCTTTGCAAGTTTACTAGGGTTGAAGAGGAACAAAACCTTTATAGCTACCAATTCTACCTGTGGGTGTATGCCTTAGGGAAACTCTTGCATGCACCGGATGATACAATGAATATGTCTTTGTGATAGTGAGAAACTAAAACCCCATAGATGTCCATCCATTAACAGAATTCACACATATAACATAATGATATAATGGAATACTATACAGCTGTGAAGAAGGGATGAATGAACGCTGTAGGCAACCAACCTGGACGAATCTCAAATGCTGAGCCAAAAGAGTCAGGTTGGGAATATGTATGGCAAAGTGTCACTGTGTAGTGTCATTTATACAGCATTCAGAAACATGCAATCCCATGCTTGACCAGGCCTGGCCTCAGAGATGCTGTCAATGTTTCTGAGAATTCAGGAAGCCCCTCTCAAGTGGGTCTGCCCATCCCCCTTCCTCCAATTCTGGCATTTCTGCATCTAAGACCCAAGGGGAGTGATATGAAAGGATCCAGCTCTCTCAAGGGAAGCTACCATGGAGCCCAGACCCTGGGATGGCCTTGATGGGCTTTCCTTGAGAGAGGAAGAGGTGTATGAGACAAGACTCAGGGGAAGGAGATAAAGAAGAACAAGGAAAGAGAAAACAGAAGGGGAAGGAGAGGCACTGATACTCTGATTCAGAAAGGCCTGGAGTGCAGCCGCGGACCTCCACGGTTCAGACGCCAAGGCCCAAGCAGGGAGTGTCTGTGTGTGAATCCAGAGGACTTGCCTGAGACCTCAGGGCACATTGTGTGTCCAGAGAGGCCTGCCAGCCTTTGGAGGCCCCTGTGGTCCACCCCTTCTTTGGTTGTCCATCTTGTCTGTCCAGTGCCCAGGCCCCAGAGCAGGAACCAAGCTGGAAGAGCTCCTTGGATTCTGGCTTACTCCCTCTCGGTCCACCAAGTAGCAGACTGGGTCCACCTTGGGCCCTGATTGACCCATCTTTTGCTTGATTTGCCAACATCGCTACCAATTCTTTTGGGACTGCTTGCCCCACCCCTCAGCCCATCGCCATGTCCCATAAGATCATCTGCCATCCCAGTCCCAAGACCTGAACTGGGCTAATCAGTACCTTTCCCGAGGATTTTCCCAACTGAATCTGAGAAGGAGGGTCAGGGCCCTGTGGCTGCTGAAGCCACAAGACAGGGGCCCCCGGCGTTGTGGGTTGCCACACTCTTTGCCATGCTGAGCAGAGCCCTGAAGTTTATTCAGCCACTGCATAATAACAATTATTTGGTGCTCCCCAAGAGTCGTGCCTGCTTTACATGCATCAATGCATTTTATCACCAAAACTACCGAATAAGGGAGGTACCAATGTTGTCACCAGTTTACAGATAAGAAAAGTGAGACACATAGAGGGAAAGAAACTTACCTGAGAGTTAAGTAGGGGAACTGGTATCTGGATCCATGCATTCAGATTTCCAAGACCCTGAACTTTACCTCTACTCTGTACCCCTGTGCTGGTTTGAAAGAATGTATGTCCCCTAGAAAAGCCATGTTTTGATCTAAATCCCATTTCATAAAGGTAGAATAATCCCTATTCAATACTGTATGTTTGAAACTGTAATCAGATCATCTCCCTGGAGATGTGATTTAGTCAAGAGTGGTTGTTAAACTGTATTAGGTAATGACATGTCTCCACCCATTTGGGTGGGTCTTGATAAGTTTCTGGAGTCCTGTAAAAGAGGAAACATTTTAGAGAATGAAGGAGATTCGAAGAGAGCAGAGAATGCTGCAGCAGCACGAAAGCAGACAGTCCACGAGCCAGCGACCTTTGGAGATGAAGAAGGAAAATGCCTCCCAGGGAGCTTCATGAAACCAGAAGCCAGGAGAGAAAGCTAGCAGATGACGCCATGTTCACCATGTGCCCTTCCAGCTGAGAGAGAAGCCCTGACTGTGTTTGCCATGTGCCTTCTCACTTAAGACAAAAACCCTGAACTTCGTTGGCCTTCTTGAACCAAGGTATCTTTTCCTGGATGGATGCCTTAGATTGGACATTTCTATAGACTTGTTTTAATTGGGACATTTTCTCGGCCTTAGAACTGTAAACCAGCAACTTATTAAATTACCCTTTTTTAAAAGCCATTCCGTTTCTGATATATGGCATTCCGATAGCTAGCAAACTAGAACAACCCCCTTCAGGGTTAGAAGGTGTCTAATATGTGCTAGACACTCTGCATGGTGCTTCCCATCCCTGCGCCATGCCATGCACATTCCTGCCTCAGGACCTTTGCACTTGCTGTTCTTCTGCCCTGTAAGCTCTTGTCCCAGATATCTGCAGGGTGCACTCCCTTATTTCCTTCAGGTCTCGGCTCAAGTTTCTCTTTATCAGTGAGGACTCCTCCGACCACTCTCACCCTGCTGTATTACCCCCTCAGCACTTATCACCATGTAGCATATTACATATCTGTATTTACTTGCCCGTTGTTTTCGCCGGTAGAAGACAAGCTCCGAGACAGCAGGCTTCTGTTTTATTTTCAGCACACTGAACAGGGCCTGGCAATCATGCCTCGACCACTTTTTGTTGATTGAATGAAAAGAGCTACAATGGTGAAAAGTCAGGTTTCTTCCTTCTGGGGAAGAATTCTAGTGGGGAAAAGCAATAATCACCAAGGAAAGAAACACATACCCACACACACACTCACACACTCTCTCACACTTGCACACACACACACACACACACACACACAGTAGCAGTAAGTGCTATGAAGAGAACTTAAGGCGCAGAAGGGAAACGAGAGCGAAGAGGTGCCCCCGCGAGTGGAGTGCTCCAAGAGGCCTCTCGAAAGCAACAATCCAACAGAGCTTTGAATGAATTCGGGGCTTGGTGTGCTCACAGCTCAGGCGGGTGCTGGAGCAGAGTCAGCATAGGGTGGTGGTGGGAGATAAGGTCCGATGGGATGGCAGGGGCACATCGCAAGGGCCTGGTAGTGCGAGGAGGTTTATGGGGACAGAGCATGAAACCCCGTCAGGGAAAGTAGCTGTCTGTCAGTCCCCAGCTCCAGTTATTTCCGAGGCCCAGCTCCATGGGTCCCTCCAATCTCTGCCTCTGTGGCCACGCCAGCCTTCTCCTCTTCTGTCAACACTCCCTCTGCCTCCCTCTTATAAGGACACTTGTGATTATATTGGGGTCACCTGGATAACCTCCCCATTTTAAGATACATCCTTTAATCCCATCTGAAAAGTCCTTTTACTTTTGGCCATATAAGTGATGATTTATAGGTCCCAGGGATGAGCAACCAGGGATGAGGATGTGGCTATCTTTTGGGGGCCACTGTTCAGCCCCCAATGCCTGCACTTTCTGATGTCTGATGATTCAATGATTTCTTCAATTCTTGAATTAAATTAATGTCCCATCTGGATTTGTTGGTTTGTTTGTTTTCCAAATTGGTTTTCTGCTTGTTTCGACCCCAAACACCCAGGTTAATCCCCCTCCCCAGCTAGTAGGTGCTAATGAACATTGACATGAAGGAGAGAGTGCCTGACTCCGGGCGGTGTACACTTGTCTCCACATGGGGCTCATCCATCTCAGCACTTTAGATGCTTTGGACCAAAAGATTCTTTGTTCGGGCTGCCCTGTGCATTGTAGGATATTTAGCAGCATCCCTGGCCTCCTCCCACTAGATGTCGGTTGTACCCTCCAAGTTGTGATAGCCCCAAATATCTTCAGACATGGCCAAATGTCCCGTGGGCGGCACAATCACCTCTGGTCGAGAACAAAACTGCCTACCTTGTGCTGACCCAGTAGAGGGAGAGGAGCGAGGAGGTGCCACTTCAGCCGGGAATTGAACTCAGGTGTTGCACGTGGCAAGCAAGGGGCTGCCCTCGCTCCTTACTATGCACCCACTGGTTCTCTAGGGAATAATTTCAACTGGGCCTGTGATGGCCAGAATGTAGACAACATTTCCCAGCCCTCCTTGCCACTAGGCATGACTCTGTGATCACATTCTAGCCAATGAGAGCTGAGGTGGGCAAATTCCTGCTGCGCCCTTCGAGGAGAGTCAGGCTCCCTTCACTCTCTGTCATTTTGCTGTCGGATCATGGCCCTGGTTCTGGAGCAGTGAGATCAAGAATCCCAGTTCTCAATACCAGGGAGCCCTGTATGTCCTGTCCTTCTTATGCTTGGATATTACTTAGGAAAGGGAGGAAGGAGAAGAATATAAATGGAGGGCATGGGTGATTTGTCTGGGTGAGCTCTGAGAACACTAGGAAAACCCTCTAGGAAGAGGACTCTGAGTAAGGTCTTGAAGGACAGGGAGATTTGGAGAGAAGGGAAAAGGGGGAGTCCATTCCAGAAGGGACTGTAGCAGGAGCAAGGGCATTGAGCAGAGACCTGTGCGAGGCCTTGGCACACAAGGAGGGCTGGACATCTCAGAGGGATGAACAGTGCAAATGGGGAGTTTCACCTGGTGAATTTAAACCAAGTCCAAAAGTTTATCACAAGGCCTTGGGGGCATCTGGAGGCTGAGGATTGGAGGTAAAGAAATGGTTGAGCAGCCCTGGCTCCTTCTCAATCCCCACTCCAGGGCTGACCCCTCGCTCCTGACAGTTGCCCCGTGCTGTGATGCTCACGGTTCTCCTGGGTCTGAGGTCTTGCAGTTTTCTTGCAAGCTCTTCTTGTGGGCAGCCAGGAGCATCAGGAGCGCAGACAGGCACACTGCCTTCAAACCCAGGATCACAAATCCGAGTATGGACAGAAGGCCTGGGGGACACAGGGCAAGGCTTTGGCAGGTCCCCCTTGAGAAGGCCAGAGCCCACACTTGGCACCCCTTGTTGGTGCCCCGTGGACAGGGTCGGGTCCAGCTGCTGAGTAACCACTAGGGCTGCATCCTTTCTAGATTGGGGGAGGAGATCAAAGACCTCCCTCCCTTTTGCCCAGGCTCAAAGAGCCCTTGTACAGTATCCCACCTGTACTTGTCATCATCTTGACTGCATCCCTGGTCTACGATAATAATAAAAAATATGGCTTTCATTTATTATTTGATTGGCTCCTCAGTCCCAGGCCCTAAGCTAAGCACTTCCTAACTGCCTGATTTAGTCCTTACTCCAATCCTGCAAAGGAGGACAATGGGTCCATTTTTATAGATGAGACAGGCCCAGAGTAGCGAGGGGCTTTGCTTAAGGTCAGACCTGTTAAAGAAGTGATTAGACCCCAGTGCTTTAGCTCCCAGGAATGGCAGGGACAGGGCCAAGCATTAGGGAAGCTAATCTGACTGCCTTTACCCAAAAGTTCCCCATCTGCCCAAAGTGCTCTTGATTGTTGACACGTGATGGGCCAGGTACAGTTCTGGGCACCTGGTGCGTGCGTGTTCTCATTGGAATCACACAGAACTGATGAGTCAGTCTCTCTGATCTCACCCCCATTCCCACCCCCGGTTCATAGAGCAGGACATCAGACATCAAAGGACCTGGGCAACTTGCCCATGGTCACAGAGCTAGAAAGGGAGAGCTACACAGCCATGTCCTTCCGTACAGTTATGCATGAACTGTGGAGAATTCCCTACTTCTCACGAAGGACTGTCCACCAAACAGACAGTCCTGGCTATTAGAAAGCCCCTTCTTTGATTGAGCTTTAACATGGTTCTATGGACCGCTGGTCCTGCTGTTGAGATGGAGTCATGGGAACTTCCCTTGGTGGCAGATGTGCTCTAGAAGTCTGGGATTGTTTCCTTCCCATGGCCAAGCCATCTGCGATTCCCACATTGCCTCTGAGGCTAGTTAACTCCACTGGAGGTACGTAAACTCACCTGACAGAGAGATCCTGGTTGGAGAAGCATCAGGAAATTCTCCCTCTTGGGAAGAGCTGGATTTTGCTGCAAGGGGAGAGAGGCTTTCTGACACTCACCTTTTTCTTTCCCTCCTGCCTCTTCCTCACCCCCTGTGACAGAAGCTGGGATCACTGAAATGAGGCTGCCAGTTTCTAATGGGGTGGGTACTCAGGAAGACCCCTAACTATGAAGGACTATTTAGACCCAGTCCCTGAGCACCTCTGTGGTAGGGACAATGTCTGATTCATCTCAATGTCCCTAGCACCTAGCACAGCGCTGGACATACAACAGGCACTCGATAGATGTTTGTTGAATTGTCTATGGGCTATAGGAAATGCTATGGGAGTCCAGAATGAGGAGAAACTATCTCCAGGTGGAGGGAAAGGCTTCACAGAGAAAGGGCCATTTGCATTGGGTCTTGAAGGATGAGTAGAAGTTCTCCAGAGAAAAGGAGAAAGCATTCCAGGCAAAGGGAGCAGCTTATATAAAGGTAGGAAAGCTAAGAAGAGCTGGCTTGCTTGGAACATGGTGAAAAGTTCCTCGTGGATCACCCCTCTTTATACCTCCCAGCCCACCAGTGTTTCATTCTCACCTTTCACTCTCAGTCTGGTACCTTGGCCAGACAGATGTTGTCTGTTGAATCTCCACAGAAACTTCACACAGTAGTAGGTTCCTGTATCCTCAGTGGAGACATCTTGTAGCAGAATGCTGAAGTCGCTGTTAGAGGTCCGGATCGCTGTCACGTTAGGGCGGGAGAGGCCTCCAAAGTTGTAAATGGCCTCTCGATTCAGACCAGACCCCCGGAACCACCTGATGGGTCCGGGGGGATAATCTCCAAGTACTGTGCAGTTCAGGAAGACATCATCTCCAGTGGTCACTGACACCAGCTCCTGGGGTTGGATGATCCAGAGGGTTGGCTCCCCAGCTCCTGAAACCAAAGAGACAGCCCTTGTTGGATTCCCTCTTTTCCTTTTTCATCCACTCATGTCCTCCTTCATATCCTCCTCCCTTCCCTTTATTTCTTCACTCAGCCCATCCCTCCCAATTCCCTCATTACTTACTAGCTGATTCATTCAACAAAGAATTTCTATGCGCCAATTCTGGGCTAGAGACGAAAATGCTCAGCAAAACAGACAAATGTCCTAACCTGAAGAAGCTCCCAGTCTACAAGTGGAGACAGTGAAAAAAAAGCACGCTGACAGTGGAAACCCAGAGCACTGCAGGATCACAGAGGAGGCACCTGTGACAGTTTGGAAGGAGTCAGGGAAGGCTTCTTGAAATGTTTGCATCGAGTTAAAATGAACTCCACACAGAGACTCTCCTGTATAAAGGAGAGCCAACAGTTTGCAGGGTGA
The DNA here is from genome assembly GCA_004026745.1 of Myrmecophaga tridactyla. Classification (NCBI taxonomy): domain Eukaryota; kingdom Metazoa; phylum Chordata; class Mammalia; order Pilosa; family Myrmecophagidae; genus Myrmecophaga; species Myrmecophaga tridactyla. Next base: position 7,755 of record PVIY010043488.1, read on the forward strand.
TTTCACAAACATCCATTCTTTTATTTAATCACATGGATGACTCTCAAAGTAGGAATGATGTTGCCTACTTTATGAGTTCAAAACTTGAATGGAATAGAGTTGAAGTAACAGATTAAAAGGTACCTTGTATTGAATGACAGGCCCAGGATTTCATCATCCAGATCACGACCGGTGGAATTATAGATACTATAGCTGATTACTTGGGGAGTGTGGGTCATTGAATTATCAGTCCTAACTTCTTTACTCACCTCTGGTAGGATGGTACATTCACCTGCTTGTCATGGCTCATGGCAGGCAGAGTGCATTTCTTGTCCCTTGACTTTGAACTTAGCCATATGACTTGTTTTAGCTAACTGGTCTTAGCAGACATGATGTGAATAGAGGCTTGTGATGTGCTTGTGTGATTGGGCTTGCTCTTTGTGCTTCTGCTATCTCCATGAGAAAAGCATACCCCGTGTAGCTGCTGCCTCTCCAGCTGTGTCCTGTAATGGGACATGTGAGAGCCACCCCAGCCATCCCATAAATGTGTGAGTGGGATATAAATACTTACTGTATGCCATTGAGATTTTGTATTATACAGTATTATTGTGGATAAAGCTTGCTGATACAGGAGATATATCAGAACACAATATTTCTGTCCTTCAGGGTCTGATACTCACCCTTCACAAGGACTGAGGTCCCCTCACCAAGCTTCTTTTTTGAGTGCTCACTCAAGCCATCACTCCTCACACAGTAGTAGGTTCCAGCATCCTTCTTGGTGACATTGTGGATATGGATGGAATAATCCCAATTAAATGGCTCCAGCGTCCGCTCCATCATAGGTACCACACGGGGGAAGGAGCTGTGTTTGAAGTTGTAAATTTCCTGTTCATCTTGATGGCTCACCTTGACCCATTTTATCATATCATCAGTCCAGGAACTGACCACTGTACATCTCAGCAGGAGTGTCTCACCTTCTGCCACCAGCATGGGGCCCTCAGGCTGTAGTACACGCCATTCACTCTCATTCCTTTGTTCAGAGGCTCCTGGAACAGAGGTAGAAGGGACTTGCACTGGTTAGGATTAACTTGGAGGCCTAAGAGGCAAGGAGAACATACTAGAGTCATTTTCTAGCCAAGAACAATCGCTTAGGACACTTGTGCTGTTACAAAGGGAAGAGAAAGAGGTGATGAGGTGGCTAGCTGCAGAGAGAACAGATTAAGGTAGAATTCTATACCCTTTGACAATGAAAACAAAAGGAAGATTTTTTCCAGACATACAAAGCTCAGTCGCACACCACAAAACACATTAAAGCCATAAAGTGGCACCAAAGGAAAAGATGGGTTTACACAAAAGAATTATGACTACCATAAATGGTACCCACATGGATTAATATGTAAGCTTTTTTGACAGAGAAGTTAAAATAGCATACTAGAAAATATCTATTAAACAGAAAGTAGGCAGAAATGAAGGAATTAAGGAACAGAAAGACATAAGACATATACAAACAAATAGTAAATGGCAGAAATAAACTTATCAGTATTGACACTAAATACAAATTGATTAAACTCTCCAATTAAAAGGTAGAGATTGTCAGAGGGGTGGGCCATGGTGGCTCAGCAGGCCGAGCTCTCACCTGCCATACCAGAGACCTGGGTTTGATTCTCAGTGCCTGCCCTTGCAAAAAAAAAAAAAAAAAAAAGGCAGATGAAAAAGGTAGAAATTGTCAGAAGGAGAAAAAATGATCCAACTATATAATGTTCACATGACTCTCAAAGACAAAGAGGTTGGAAGTAAAATGATGGGAAAAAAATACAGTAATCAAAAGAGCTGGAGTGGCTATACTAAAACCAGACAAGATAGGTTTTAAGAAAAATTGCTTCTAGAGATGAAAAGGATGTTTTATAATATTAAAAGTGTCACTCTATCAAGAAAATACAGCATTATAAACACTATACGGACTTAACAACAAAGCCCCAAAATACCTGAAGCAAAAACTGACAGAAATAGACAATTGAACAATGATAGTTGGCGATTTCAACACCTTACTTTTAATAATGGATACAATACTTAAACAGAAGATTATCAAGGAAACGGAAGATGTGAATGATACTATAAACCCAATAGAACTAACTAATATCTGTAGAGCTCACCAAGCAAATAGAATAAACACTCTTCCCAAGTACACATGGAACATTGTCCAGCACAGACCAGATGTCGGTGAAGACAAATAACAACCTCAACGATCTGAAAAGGATTGAAACCACAGGAAGCATGTTCTCCAACCATAATGGAATGAAATTACTAATCAAATACAGAAAGAAATCTGGGAAACTCACAATTATATGAAAATCAAATATCACACTCCTTAATAACCAAGGGTCAAAGGAGCAATCAGAACTTAAATTGCAAAATACTTTCAGATGAGTGAAAATGAAGATACCACACACCCAAGCTTATGGGATACAGTGAAAACAGTACTCAGAGGGCAATATATATAGCCTACATTAAAGAAGAAACATCTCAAATCAGTAAACTAACATGCAAGAAACTGGAAAAAAAAGGACAAATTAAATCCAAAATAAATAGAAGGAAGAAACTAATAAAAATTAGATTGGAAATAAATGAAGTAGAGAATAGAAAAACAAGAGAGGCAATCAATGAAACCAAAAATTGGCCAGCAGATTAGATAACCCCGAAGAGATGGAAAAATTCCTAGAAAGATACAAACTACCAAACTGATTCAAGATGGAATAGAAAATCTGAATTTACTTATGAGGAGTAAAGAGATTGAGTTAGTATCAAAAACTTGCCAGAGAAGGACTTCTGGGAAGATGGCAGAATAGGATATGCTGAGTTTACCCCTGCTCCGTGGAACAACTAGAGAAGTGACAGAAAAATGACCAAGACAGTGTACGAGTAACCAGAGAGGGACTTCTACATTATATAGGGAAGATCTGGATGAAAATGAGGAGAGATTACAATTGAGAGGATGGGGTGAGTTTATCTGCACCTGGGGTGGGCTGCAATGTGCAGGCCAGAACGAGCAGGAGCCGAAGGAGTGACATGCTCCCTCATTCCCTGCTCCATATCAGCTTGGGAGAGCTTCTCTCTCTGCTTGGCAGGCAGCCACGAGCTCCCTTGGGGAACCCAGAAGCCAGCAGACTTGGTTTACCTATGCACAGAGACTTTACAGTACACAGGGCCTATTGCACACCCCTGAGGCAGGCTGCTGTGGGTGCCTGAGTTTGGCTGAGACTGGGGGGCCCTCCCCTCAGGAGGAGGGGGGGACACAGAGCTGAGCTTATCTGACATTTGGCTGGGGAAAGAGACTCCCTGGGTCCCGCTGCTTCCATCTGTTGTACACAATCACCCGGAGCACTCACAGCGTGCACGATCAGAGAGGCAGGGACCAGGGAACTAGCCATGCCACACCTCCAGGCACCACCTGGCTGGTTGTGGGCAGCCGTAGTTGCAATGCTTAGTCCCACAGCCTAATGTTGCTCCATGCTGGAGCCTGGGGACCACCAGACCCATCACACCCACCAGCGGATTCTCCGCCGAGGTGCACACTGCCCACTTCCCAGCCCTGGGGTTGGCAGCTTTCAGTGCACAGGGAGACATGTGGCCTTGACTGCCTTTGCACCTGGGTGGGTCCCAGGCCAGCCTGCTGATGCAGCTGGGGACAGGCGGACCTGAGGGAAAGAGGCGGCCCCATAACACTGTCTGCTGGGAAGACACGGAAAGTGCACCCTGGCAAACTGCCTCTTACCCTACCTTTTGACAGATCTCCAATTAGAGCTGCATCTCCTTACCTGAGGTTCCAGCCTTGGTTTGGTGGGGAATTACTGACAAACCAAGTGCAAAAGGAGACCTTCAGCACAAATTCAAACAAACACAAAATCTTAAGACGAGTGAGGGAAATCAATTTTCAAAATAACCTTATCAAGATAATCAAATGCCTCAAAGGCAGGAAAAAATTACAAAGCACACGATGATGAAAGAAAATATGGCCCAGACAAATGATCTTTATGTGCTTTTATTTTTGTATAATATGAATTATGTCTTATCATTTGTTCCTCAACATCTTCTTGGATTGTTCCCATGTCAAATTTAAGATTTACATTTTCTGTATGTACGACTGTGATTTGAGTTTCCAGTCTTCCACATTGGCATTGGGTATTTTCTATGGTAGCATCTTGCTGATGAATTTGCTTTTCAGTTTCTTTATTTTCTGCGGAGACAGATGCTATTTGTTTTTCAAACTCTTGAAGTTCATTTCTCCTGGCCCAGGCCACAGGGGTCCTCTGTACTTGGGTTGTGGCTTCTCCTTGTCCCCGCCTCAGGGCCATGGGCTCCCAGACAGGAATTCTTTATCCAGCAAAGTTGTCCTTCAAAAGTGAAGGAGAACAGAGATAAGGTAGACATTGTCTATATTTTAGAACCTTATCTACTCTTTGAGACCAAAGGAAGAAAGGTTTATTTTGTTCAGAACCTAAATTTTCTGTAGCACATAATCTAACTTAACCTGTCTGGATAGGTCATTTAAACAATCCAAACACAAGGAGCCCAGAATAAGAATGAGGGCCTTTAATCCTGTATAGTTAAATGTAATTCCTGGATACATCCTACAATATATTAAGCAGATCATCAAAAAGTATTATTGGCAAAGTTGCTTGAGGGAAGGGAGAAAAAATATGGACCTATTAAACTTTACCATCAGGGAATCCCCTGATACTGTGTCAAACACTAGGGACATCCAAATCAATAGGTCAAGCCCTTGATCTTGAGGCTTATTCTTGTGAAGCTTATGCAGGTAGTGGACAAGCTTAGCCTACCTAGAGGTATGCCTAAGAGTAATTTCTGGAGGACCTCTTTTGTTGCTCAGATGTAGCCTCTCTCTCTCTCTCTCTCAGCCCAACTCTGCAAGTGAAATCATTGCCCTCTCCCATAACATCCAGGGGACATGATATCCAGGGGTGAAAGTCTCCCTGGCAATGTGGGAGATGACTCCCAGGGATGAACCTGACCCTGGTACCCTGTGGGGGTCAACAATACCTTCCTGACCAAAAGGGGGAAAAGAAGTGAAACAAAAAAAGGCATTAGTGGCTGAGAGAGTTCAAATAGATTTGAGAGGCTACTCTGGAGGTCACTCTTATGCAAGCTTCCGTTAGACATTGCTACCTACCTATAACTTGCCAAACCCCAACCAAAACCATTCCAGCCAATCCTAAAGAACACCTAGGGAATTATATAAGATTCTACCAAGGTTCCATGCACTAAGGTAACATTCCAGAAGCCTACAACCTCCAGATGGGTCCCCTGGACCAGATAAATCCTGATATGTGGAGGAGCCAGCCTCTCCAGAGTATCAGCTAGTTCCATCCCTCTATCCCATATTATCAGCAGCCTGTCCCAACATGAGAAAGTTAGAGCAGGCATAGCCCATACACCTTTAAAGAGTGGGAGAAAGATAAAAGGTGATAGTGGAGTTATACAGAGAAATAGTGTTTTAAAATGAGTATGATTGCAGAATCATTATATTGATATTTCTTTTAGTCTCCAGTGTCTTGGAGCAGTTAGAAGGAAAAACCTAAAATGGTGAAATTGTAACCCATACCAAATTCTGAAATCTGTTCTACAACTAACTGTTGCAATGTGTTTTGAAATTTATTGCTTTTTGTATACACATCACTTTTCACAAAAAAGAAAAAAAAATTCCCTCTAGCCTCCAGTGTTTTGGAGCAGCTAGAAGGAAAAATCTGAAAAAGTGGAATGTTAATTCATAACTAACTCTGAAATCTGTTCTGTATCAACTTGTTGAAATGCATTCTAGTTTGCTAGCTGCTGGAATGCAATATACCAGAAATGGGATGGCTTTTAAAAAGGGGAATTTATTAAATTGTAAATGTACAGTTCTAAGGCTGTGAGAATGTTCAAATTAAAGCAAATCTATAAAAATACCCAAATTAAGGCACCAACAAGAGGTTACCTTCACTCAAGAAAGGTCAATGAAGTTCAGGGCCTTTCTCTCAATTGGAAAGGCACATGGTGAACATGGTGGCATCTGCTAGCTTTCTCTCCAGGCCTCTTACTTCATGAAGCAATACGCAGGGCATATTACTTCTTCATTTCCAAAAGTCTCTGGTGGTGTGAGTTCTCCGCTTCATTCTCAAAAAGGCTCTCTCTCCAAAATGCTTCCTTTTTAAAAGGATTCTGGTAAACTAGTCAAGTCCCACATGGAATGGGTGGAGTCCCATTTCTCTCTATCCAAAAATTAATACTCACAATTGGGCGAGTCACATCTCCATGGGAACAATCAAAAAGCTCTCAGCCAGCAATATTGAATGAGGATTAAAGGACATGGCTTTTCTGGGGTCTTCCACAGATTGAAATCAGCACAAAGTGCATTTTTGAAAATCATTGCTTTTCTTTGTATATATGTTATATTTAACAATAAAAAACATTTTTTAAAAAGTGAGGGAGAGGTAGGCCACAGTGGCTCAGCTGGCAGAGTTCTTGCCTGCCATGTCAGAGACCCAGGTTCGATTCCTGGTGCCTGCCCATGCAAAAAAAAAAAAAAAAAAAAGTGAAGGAGAGATTAAAATTTTCACAGACAAACAAATGCTGGGAAAATATGTTAATGAGGGACTGTACCTGCAGGAAATACTAAAGGATGTTCTGTTGGCTGAAAAAAAAAAAAAAAAAAGACGGAAGTGAGTGAGTGGTCTGGAGGAGAGCACAGAATTGAAGAGTATTAGTAAGGATAATTTAAAAGATAAAAAGAAAGAGAGGGAAATATATAGATCTGATAAATAAAAACCAAAGAATAAGATAGTAGATTCAAGAAATGCTTTTACAGTAATAACTTTGAATGTTAATGACTAAATTCACCAATTAAAAGACAAAGATTGGCAGAATGGATTAAAAGTTATGACCCATGCGTATGCTGCTTACAAGAGACTCATCTTAGACCCAATGAAAGTGAAAGGATGGGAAAAGATGTTCCATGCAAGCTGTAACCAAAAGAAAACAGGAGTAGCTATACTAATATCAGACAAAATAGACTTTAAATATAAAGATGTCATAAGAGACAAGGAAGGTCACTACATATTAATGAAAAGAACAATTCATTAAGAAGAAATAGCAATCATAAATGTTTAGGCACCCAGTGACAGAGCTCCAAAGTTCATGGAGAAAATATTGGCAAACGGAGGGAAGCAATAGACATTTCAAAAATAATAGTGGGAGGAATTCAATACTCTCTCCTCAATAAATACAATAACCAAACAGAGGATCAATAAGGAAATACACAACCTAAACAAAGTGGTAAATGAACTAGACCTAACAGACAAGTATAGATCATTGCACCCCAGAACACCAGGATATACATTCTTCTCTAGTGCTCATGGGAAGTTCTCCAGGGCAGATCATATGCTAGGGCACAAAACAGAACTTAACAAATTTGAAAAGATTGAAAGTATTCAAAGCACTTTCTCTGATCATCATGGAGTAAAACTGGAAATCAATAAACACCAAAGAATCAGAACTTTCACAAATGTATGGAGATTAAATAATGCACTCTTAACAACTGTTAAAGAAATTGAAAAAGCAATCAGGTTTCTATTAGAGATAAGGAACAAAGCTGATCAGATTGGGACTAAGGTAAATCAGAATATAGGGGTAAGGATGACATTGTCTGTATTTTAGAACTTCATCTACTCTATGAGACCAAAGGAGAAGAGGTTTATTTTATCCAAAATATAAATTTTCTGTAGCACATAACCTAACTCAACCTGTCTGGATAGATCATTTAAACAACTCAAATGAAACCCAGAATGGAAATGAAAGCCTTTAATCCTGTATAGCTTAATGTAATGCCTGGATACATCCCAGAGTATGTTAAGAAGATAATAAAAAAGCACTGGCAAAGTCCCTTGAGGGATGAGAGAAAAAATATGGAACTATTAAACTTTACCATTGAGGAAATCCTTGATATTGTCTCAAATATTAAGGACTCCCAAGTCTATTGACTCCCAGGGTCGTGCCCTTGATCCTGAGGCTTGCTCTTGTGAAGCCTATTTCTGTAGTGGAAAAGCTAAATCTCCTTATAGTTATGCCTAAGAGTTACTTCCAGAAAACCTCCTTTGTTGCTCAGATGTGGCCTCTCTTTCTCTCTAAGCCAAACTCTGCAAGTGAAATCATTACCCTCCCCCACTACGTGGGACATGACATCCAGGGGTGAAAGTCTTCCTGGCAACATGGGTTATGAACCTGGCCCTGGTACCATGGGATCGACAATGCCTTCCTGACCAAAAGAGCAGAAGCGGGGAAGGAATTGTAACAAAATAAGGTATCAGTGACTGAGAGTGTTCAAATAGAGTGGAGAGCCTATTCTGGAGGCTACTCTTAGGCAAGCTTTAGCTAGATATTGACATTTACTATGGTTTGCCAAACCCCAACCAAAACCATTCCTGCCAGCCCTAAGGAACACCTAGGGCTCTATCTGAGATTCTACAAAGGTTCTATGTACTATGGTTACTTTTCAGAAACCTACAACCTCCAGATGATTTCCTAGGACAGATAAATCCTGAAATGCAGAGGGGCCAGCCTCTCCAGAACATCAACTAGTTCCATCCCCCTATCCCATATTATAGACATTTCTTTCCTACTTGTAAAAAGTTAGAATGGGCATAGCTCAAATACCCCTAAAGATTGGGAGAAAGATCAAAGAAGAAGGTGGAGTTATAACAGAGAAGATAGGATTTAACAAATGAGTATGACTGCTGAATCATTATATTGATATTTCTTTTAGTTTCCAGTGTCTTGAAACAGCTAGAAGGAAAAACCTAAAGTTGTGGAACTATAACCCATACCAAACTCTGATATCTGTTCTATAGCTAATTGTTGTGGTGTGCTTTGCAATTTATTGCTTTTTTGTTTATATGTTATTTTTCACAATAAAAAGTCAATTAAAAACAGAAAAAAAATGACTATTCTGTCCAAGATCTATGGATTTGGGGGCCTTGTCAAAGATTAGTTGACCATAGAGCTGGGGGTTGGTTTCCAAACTCTCAATTTCATTCCATTGATCAATACTTCTATCTTTGTGCCAATACCATGCTGTTTTGACCACTGTGGCCTTATAATAAGCTTTAAAATCAGGAAGTGTAAGTTCTCCTACTTCATTCTTCCTTTTAAGTATGTTTTTGGCTATTCAGGGCCCCTTTCCCTTCCAAATAAATTTAATAACTAGTTTTTCCAAGTCTTCAAAGTAGATTGTTAGAACTTTGATTGGTATTATGTTGAATCTGTAGATCAATTTTGGTAGAATTGACATCTTAACAATATTTCGCCTTCCTTTCCATGAACACCAAATGTCTTTCCACCTATATGATCTTCTATTTTTTTTTTAGGAATGTTTTGTTGTTTTCCATATACAGGTTCTTTATATCCCTGGTTTAGTTTATTCCTAGATATTTGATTTTTCTAGTTTCTATTGTGAATGGATTTTTTTCTTCATTATTTCATCAGTTAGGTCATTACTTGTGGATAGAAACATTACTAATTTTTTGAATTAATCTTGTATCCTGACACTTTGCTGAATTTATTAGCTCTAGTAGCTTTGTCATGGATTTCTCTAGATTTTCCAAGTATAGGATTATGTCATCTGCAAATAATGAAAATTTTACTACTTCCTTTCTGATTTGGATACCTTTTATTTCTTTTTCCTGCCTGAGTGCTCCAGCTTGAACTTCTAGCACATTGTTGAAGAATAGTGATGACAGAGGGCATACTTGTCTTGTTCCTGATCTTAGGGGTAAAGCTTTCAGTCTCTCACCATTGTGTATGATGCTGGCTATGGTTTTTCATATATGCCTTTTATCATATTGAGGAAGTTTCCTTTGATTCCCATCTTTTGAAGTGTTTTTATCAGAAAAGGATATTGAATTTTTTCAAATGCTTTTTCAGTGTCAATTGAGATGATTATGTGATTTTTTTCCCTTTAAATTTGTTAATGTGCTGTATTACATTGATTGATTTTCTTGTGTTGAACCACCCTTGCATTCCTGGTAGAAACCCCACCTGGTCATGGAGTATAATTCATTTAGTGTGTTATTGGATTTGATTTGCTAATATTTTGTTCAGAATTTTTCATCTATATTCATTAAGGAGATTGGCCTGAAAGTTTTTCTTATAGCATCTTGGTTTTGGTATTAGAGTGATGTTAGTTTCATAAAATGATTTAGGTAGTGTTCCTTTTTCCTCAACTTTTTGGAAAAGCTTGAGCAGGATTGGTGTTAGTTCTTTTTGGAATGTTTGATAAAATTCCCCTGTGACACCATCTGGCACTTGGCTTTTCTTTGTAGGAAGATTTTTGATAACTGATCGAATTTCTTTACTTGTGGTTGGTTTGTTGAGATTTGCTATTTCTTCTCGTCAGTCTAGCTTATTTGTGTACTTCTGGAAATTTGTCCATTTCACCGTAGTTGTCTAGTTTGTTGGCATATAGTTGTTCATAGTTATGAATTTTTTTCAGGGTATGTGGTAATGACATCCCTCTCATTTCTGATTTTGTTTATTTGCATCATCTTTTTATCTTTGTTGGTCTAGCCAGGGGTCCATCAATTTTATTGATTTTTCTCAAAGGACCAACTTTTGGTTTAATTGATTTGTTTTATTATATTGTTCCCCAATTCATTTAATTCTGCTTTAATCTTTATTATATCTCTTCTTCTATTTGCTTTGGGGTTAATTTGCTGTTCTTTCTCTAGTTCCTCCAGCTGAGCAGTTAAGTCCTTGATTTTTGCTCTTTCTTCTTTTTTTTAATATAGGCATTTAGGGCAATAAATTTTCCTCTCAGCACTGCCTTTGCCACATCACATATGTTCTGATGTGTTGTTTTCTCATTTTCACTTGTCTCCAGATATTTGTCAATTTCTCTAGCAATTTCTTCTTTGACCTACTGTTTGTTCAAGAGTGCATGATTTAATCTCCATATATTTGTGAAAGTTCTGTTTCTTTGGTGGTTATTCATTTTCAACTTTATTCCATTATGATCACAGAAAGTGCTTTGAATAATTTCATTGTTTTTAAGTTTATAAAGACCTGTTTTGTGCCCCAACATATGATCTATCCTGGAAAACTTTCCATGGGCACTAGAGAAGAATGTATATTTTGGGATGTAATGATCTATATATGTCTATTAGTCCTAATTCATTTATCAGATTATTTAAGTTCTCTAATTCCTTGATGATCCTCTGTCTGGTTGTTCTCTATTTAGAGGAAAGTGGTTTGTTGAAGTCTCCCACTATTATTGCTAAAACATCTATTACTCCCTTCAATTTTGCCAATGTTTGCCTCATGTACTTTGGAGCTCCTTGATTGGGAGTATAAACATTTATGGCTGTTTCTTTTTGGTGAATTGTCCCTTTTATTATTATGTACTGTCCTTCTTTGTCTCTTATAACTTCTTTACATTTCAAGTCTATTTTATCTGATATTGGTATTGCTACTCCCGCTTTTCTTTTGTTACAGCTTGCATGGAACATCTATTTCCATACTTTCACTTTCAATCTCTTTGTATCCTTGGTTCTAAGATGAGTCTCTTGTAAGAAGCATGGATCATATTTCTTAATCCATTCTGCCAATCTACACCTTTTAATTGGTGAGTTTAGTCTGTTAACATTCAAAGTTATTGCTGAAAGGCATTTCTTCAGTCTGCCATCTTATTGTTTGGATTTTATTTGCCGGATCTATACATTCTTTTCCTTTTTTCTCTTTTTATCCCTTTAGTTACCCTTACAAATACTCTTCGGTTCTGTGCTCTCCTCCAGACTTCCCTCTCCTGTCTTTTTTTTTTCAGCCAACAGAACTCCCTTTAGTATTTCTTGTAGGCCTGGTCTCATGTTAACAAATTCTCTCAGCCTTTGTCTGCTTGTAAAATTCTTATCTCTTTCTCACTTTTGAAGGACAATTTAGTTGGGAACAGAATTCTTGGCTGGAGGTCTTTCCTTTTCAGGATCTTGAATATATCATTCCACTGCCTTCTCACCTCGATGGTGCCTGTTGAGTAGTCCAAACTCAATCTTATGTGGTTTCCTTTGTATTAGTAGATTGCTTTTCTCTTGCCAGTTTCAGGATTTTCTGCTTCTCTTCAACATTTGATAGACTCATTAGTATGTGTCTTGGAGTAGGCTTATTTGGATTTACACTATTTGGGGGTCATTGGGCTTCTTTGATTTACATATTTATATCTTTTTATAAGGGTCGGGAAGTTTTCCCCTATTATCTCCTCAACTAATATTAGTCCTTTACGCTGCTCTTCTTCTTCTAGGACACTCGTGATTCTTTTTTGTTTTTTTTTTTTAAACTTTTTATTAATTAAAAAACTTAACAAAAGAACATTAATATATCATTCCATTCTACATATACAATCAGTAATTCTTAATATTATCATATAGTTGCATATTCATCATTTTTTAGAACATTTGCATCGATTTAGAGAAAGAAATAAAGAGACATCAGAAAAAGAAATAAAACAATACTAGAGAAAAAAAGA
>PVIY010043489.1:0-20292 GCA_004026745.1 Myrmecophaga tridactyla
ATTCATCTGTGTGCCTCTGCCTTTGCCACTGCCACACTGTCTTGATTGCTGTAATTTATAGTAAGTTTTAAATCAGGAAATGTGGGTCCTTCAATTTTAGTCTTCTTTTGTAAAACTGTTTTAGCTATTCTTGTTCCTTTGTCTTTCTATATAAATTTTAAAGTCAGCATATCAATATCTATTTTAAAATCCTGCTGTGATTTTTATTGGAATTGCCCTAAATTTAAAATTTATCTATCAACTTAGGGAGAATTGACATCTTTACTATGTTAGTTCTCCAATCTATGTACATATTATGTCTCTTTATTTATTTGTTTTCTTTGTTGATGTTTAGTCAGTATTTTATGGTTTTCAGAATATACATCCATACATGTTTGGTTAGAGTTATACCTAAGTATTTCATTGTATTTGGAGCTATAGTGAAGTATTATTTTTTCAATTTTGGTTTTTTGGTTTTTTATTGCTTATATATAAAAATGACTGATCTTTGTGAGCTGAACTTGTATCCTGCAACATTGTTAAACTCACTTACTTGTTCTGGGAATTTTTTGTGTTGATTTCTTGGGATTTTCTATATAAAAAATCACGTTGTATATGAATAGGACAATTTCATTTATTTCTTTCCAACCTGTATGCTGTTGACTTCTCTGTCTTGCCTTACTGCCTTGGCTGAGACCTCCACTGTGATGTGACTAGGAATGGTGACAGTCAACATCCTAGCCTTATTCCTGATCTTAGTGTGTCTCTCATCTGTAGGTATGATATTAGCTAGAGATTTTTTGTCACTGCCCTTCATTGGGTTGGGTAAATCTCTTTCCATTCTTCTTTTGCAGAGAATTTTTATCATGAATATATGTTGAATTATGTCAAATGCTTTTTCCACAATCATTGATATGCTCGTGTACTTTTTCTTCTTTAAACTGTTCATATGGTGGATTTTATTGATTTGTATTCCTATATTGAACCAGCCTTGCATTCCCAGAATAAACTCTACTTGGTTGTGGTTTATTATTATTTTTATATATTACTAGATTCTCTCAACTTCTCCATTGTCTGGGATATTTGCTTTCAGTTATAGAACTATGGTAAATGTTTACTGTTTTTGCCTCTAAAAGTTGAAAGCCTTTGAAAAACAGCATTTTCAGGATTATGATAGTATAACGACTATTCAGTATGGAACCAAGGAGGAATCTATGATTGCATTTCTTTCTCTGTGAATCAGTATATACTTAACATCATGATCACAAGTTATCTCCTTTCTTAGTATAACAAGAAGTTCAAAATCATCATTGGTCAATATCCTTCTTGGACAGTTTTCTCTTTTTCCTCAAGTTATTGATTCTCTTTGTTTTTGTTGGTGGTGAAGGAGAGAAGAGACACATTCCTTCTTCCCCTTATGTATCCTCTAGCTTCTTACACAGTTTCTTTATTGCTGGAATTCATTCCATTCTTTTCTAATTTGAACTGATTTCTAGGCCTGCTGCACATTTGTCATCTGGGGATTTCTTTTTATTGGATTCCTGGCTTTGTTCCAGGGAATGCAAGCTTTTAAACAGGAAAAGGTGGGAGTCTGTTGGAACTATTAGAGGGAGCAGATATAAATAGCTAACATTTATTGAGTAATTACCAGGTGCCAAACCCTGTTTTAAGCTCATTATATGGCTCACCTCATTTAATCCTCCCCACAACCTAGGTGGTACTTATTATTCTCTTCCCAGTTTTACAGGTGAGGAAACTGAGGCCTGGAGAAGTCAAGTAATTTGCCTAAGTTGTGCGGTTAATAAATTCTGGGTCCACGATCCCATTCAAGATGTTGATCTCAGAGCACTCATTTTTAGCTCCAGGGAAGGACTGTCTCCCTCTGACAGAGGCTGTCAGTGGTTTATTCTGCCAAGACCATTTGGATACGGGTAAAACTGGGACCACACATTTCCTTAAGTGTAAGCTGAGCCTGAGCAGAGTAGTAAGTTGCAGAGCTGATCCTTGGACCCAGAGCTTGCCATAACGCTATCCTGCCTTCCTAACAGTCGGCCAGAGAGCATTTTTTGGCAGTCCAACTAGCACCAAACGAAGTGGCTCAGGGAAGAATCAAGGATGTTGGGAGCAGGGACATCATGTGGGGTGTGCCCGATAACTGGAAGAGCAGAGGATTGTGTGGGTGTCAGGTAGGTGAGGAAAGGCCTGTCACTCTACTCTTCATCGAGGCGGTGCAGAACTGGAGTGAGGCCCGAGGTAGATGGCAGCATCATGGCATGCACATGCTGAATAGCCCAGATCTGGTGTCCTAGGGCCTCAACCCAGAGAGGTTTGAAAGCAGACTCTGGAATGGAGGAGAAAACCATCAGACCCAGCAGTGAGACTCTCTTGATGTGCATCCTTGGCCTAAGGTCTGAGTCATTGTTTCTCTTGCTTCTAATCCAAATCCAGACTTTGAGGCTTCTATTGGATTCTCCATGCAAAGACCTAGAAAAGTGACAGTAAGAAAAGAAAGTCTAGATCCGTTTACATTATTTTCTATAATAGGCCCAATCCTTTGGCCACATCTTGAAATTTCTAGAAATTCTGAAATTTCCTCCTCTTGGGTTCTTTTTTTTTTTGTCGCCGTTGTCTCCTTTCCTACGTAAGCAGTGTTTCAGAGTCAGCAGGGAGGCCATAGGCCAGAACCCCTGCATTCTGCCCTGCAGTGGGAAAGCGGGCATGGAAGGAGAGTTGGGGACCAAAGCTCTGGGAGAAAGAGGCGGCTCAGCCCGACTGGCCCACGGGACTGGAGGCTCCGCGTTACCAGCGGCGGCAGTTCAGGTGCAAGTCATTTACAGATGAAGGTATCGGCCGCGGCAGTGTAGGGTTACTCAGCACGGGTTCCATTTTAAGCGCTCTCAATCCTCCCATGCCAAGACGGCCCCTGGCTCATGTTTAACGCGCTCAGGAAGCTGTTCTCCGAGCCCCGCCTTCAGCCTTGGCCATCCTGTCCCGCCCCTGGCAGAGGCCTAGCACTTGGCTCCTTTGGCCCCTAGAAGCTGCACCCACAATCTATACCTCTCTCTACCCAGCCCTTCCTTTTCCTTCCCCAGCGCCCTTCCCTGCCCCTCCTTCTCGCTCTCACAGCCCTGGTGAAGCAGTCGCACCCTCCCTCATCTGGGGCCTGGCCATCGCCCATTCGTTACCTTCCTGGGGGGTGTCCTTCCTTACGCAGGCAGTGTTGAGAGAGCCAGACCCGGGCTTACCCCTCAGCTTCACCCCACTGTGCCTCGTGAGAGCCGGAGATCTGTCTGTCTGTATATGTCTACAATATAGGTCTAATATATATGTTTCTAATATTAGGTCTAATATCTATATTTATAATTTATTTTAATAAATTTTAAAAATATATAATTTATTCTAAATAAAGATATTTAAAATTTATTTTAACTTATCTTTTATATATATTATAAGGCTATTCAAGTCCACTTTCAGTGTAAAAGTTCACTTTAAAATACATCAAGTGCTTAGAACGGTGCCTGGCACACACAGATGCTTTCACATTCTCTTGCTCCTGTATTGTTTTCGCTGTCACGGGTGGCAGTCTGCTTGTGAGTTTCCTTACCCACGCTCCCAGATTGCCACGTGTGCCCAGGGTGGGAGCAGAGGATTCAGGTCCCAGTGAGCGAGTGGGTGTTCCGAATGAGAGAGGGGCGCTTGCAGGCCCGATGACCGTGTGAAGCCTTCGACAGGAGTGGGAATGCTGGGGTGATGCAATAGGATTGCCGTCTGTACTGTTAATTCATCCGTTTGCAAATTAATCTGCTGGAAGGGGGGTGCGTTTCTTTGGGGTAGTAATTTTTGTTCAAAAGAAATGGAAGGTATAGAATCTCAACCAGCCTTTGAGACACTGTTTAAACTATGAATTATTTATTCCCTCTTCCTCCTGCCGTGTCCTCGCCTTCTAACTCTGGCCTCTGTATTTGAGCTCCGAAGGCTGTTCTTTCCAGATCCAATGTGGGTTTAAAATCGAATTCTCTCATAATTTAAAATTTAGTTTTAAATTAAAAGCCTGGGAAATAGAAAGAGTGTAGCTGTATTGAATTCACATTTCTAGGGACACAGTAGACAAAGGATAAAAAGTATGAAGATGACTTTAAAAAGTCAGGGCTGTGGCATAACCTTTAGTTTAGAAAGATAAACTAGTCTGGAGATAGATGGTGGTGAAAGCTACCCAGTCCTGTCAGTGCACTTAATGAAAAAGAATTGTCCATGTAAAATGGTTAAAATTATTTTTATGTTATGCATATTTTACCACAATTAAAAATAAATATATGTTTTTTAAAGGCAGTGTCTCTTCTCATACATGCAAGTTTTTAAGAAGTCACACGTAATTTGTCAGAGCAGATAGATGTCAGAGTCAGCATATTCAAAGATCCAGGGGCCAAAGTTTATATGAAGTTCATTTTAAAAAAATATAGATAAGGTTGTCCACATGGTGAAAAACACTGAGTATGCTGGTAATAGAAAGGTGAGAGTCATCTTAAGAGTTTCCAGTCAGAGATACGGGGTAAGATATAAAAGCCATAATACTGGGCAAGATATGAGTAGTGCTACAGAGAATTACAAACTGTGTGCTTGGGTTGGGGGAGGTGGAGCATACAGGGAAAAGATTACCTGCAGTTGAGGATGTTAGAACAATAATCTGAAGGCAGTCTTGGAGACGGATTAAGACCCCAGTTTTGGAGACCAGCTCAGAGGCTCAGATTCAGAAGGAAATCATGGGGAAGTTAACGGAGGGGAGGATGGAGATGGAAGGGAAGGTATGCATGTGGGAGCCTGCCCTGACAGCAGGAGAGGGGCCAGGCGAGAGAGGGGATGTGGTGGATACAGGTTGGAAAGCCAGGACAGGGCAGTCACTCAGACAGCTGGGAGGTATTCCTACCAGCAAATGAAAAGCCAGAGGAGAGGGTGTGTGTGAGAGGCTGAAGGAGCTGGTTTGGGACTTTCTATGCCTGACAGCAGAGAGGTGGAAACGAGAGCCTGGTTTCTCAAGAGAGAGGTCAGTGATGGTGGGCTACAGCTTTGCTAGGTGTGCTCTGCAAAGCGTTGATGGGGGAAGGAAGGGTGGAGGAAGGAGGTGAGAGAAGGAGTGGAGAAGAGGATAGAATCCTGGGGACCAGCGCAGCATGGATGTTTAGAGAACAAGAGGAGGAAAAGGAGAAGGGAGCAAAGTGGTCAGTGCTTGGAGGAGCCCTGGGGTGGGGCAGTGTCTGAGGAGCCTGGCGAGGTGAGTTTAAAAATGGTTGTGAGATTTCCCTGCTAAGCAGGGTGGGAAAGGAATTAGGAGGGAAGATTTTGAATGACCACTGCAGAGAAGTTTTTAGGGAGTCAAGAAGACTTTGAGGAGGAGGGAAGGAAGGATAGCTGTCAAACTTGAATCCAAGGAAGTCTTGGGATCCAAGACATAGTGGAATTAATGCAGAAATATAAAGTCAAACATCCCGTAATGATATTTGTGCACAGGCCATAAAAAATGTCAGTATGTATTAGCTCATTTAACAAAGGGTATAATTAAATAGCCATTTGAAGAGATAAAGTGATGGTCAATGATTCTTCTGTCAACAGGAAAACAGCCTTCCAACAAAAATTTTCACAGAAAAGAAAGACATACAAAGATGTCCAAATTTAAAGCCAACTGAATGGAGTGCAGTGGAATACTTCAGTTGGGAGAAAGATTGGGCATGTTATCGGTCTTGACAATACACAAGTAATAAAACAGATGATAGAACGTAATGGGGAAAGCAAGAAGGAGGGGTGGAGATAAGAGGAAGAACACTAATTGTCTTTCTTTACATAATTGGGAGGCAGAACGTGCCTCCCTCTTAAAATTAATGCATCAGAAAATGAAATTTAGTTAAAATTATGACAGTAACAAATAATGGAAATGAAAATAGAACAGGTATTTAAAATTTGATAATTGTACAAACAGCAAATTCCAGACAGAAAGCAATTCCATAAGAAAAATTTTTTGCTTTTTTTTTTCAACAACAATAACTACAAAATGCAAGGATTAAAAGAGAGAGATGTTGGAATACCTGTAGATTAAAAGAGACTTAAGAAACACATTTTAAAATTGTAGTGTATAGATTTTATATTAATCCTGATTCAAACATTAAAACTATTTTTTAAAAGATAATCAGTGAAATTAAGTAAGCTATCTGTACAGTTGATGATATTAAGCAATTGCCGGTTTGTGATAATGGCATTTGATTATGTCCAAAACAAAAGGATTCTTATCTTTTAGAGAAGCATGCAAAAATATTTAAAAATTTTTTTAAGAAATGGTTGAATTCCTGAGTGAGTTTTGAAGGCCTTCTGGTGAATGTAAGTTAGGAGAGAAGAAGTCAGAAATGTACACTTGAATGCCTTTATAGTTATTTAAGTTCACAAAAATAAAACAGTATCAGTGGTATTCACATATATATACACACATATACATACATACCAGTATGCATACACATATACATATATACATACACAAATGTATATACCCATATAGACATATGTACATACACATATGCATATACATATGCTCTCTGAGAGAAGGATCCTGGCCAGCCTTATCCATAATGCATCCCCTGCCCCTAACACAATGCCTAGCCCAAAGTTTCTACTCAAACTGTAAATATTACTGGGTTACGTTAGTAACAAAGAAGATTGCTCTGGATTTTTGTTTGTCATCTAGTCAGACCCCCTTTCTCCAGCAGTTTCCATGACCTGTTTATAAATTCATATGTATATGAAGATATGTTTTTGTTCAGTGGCCCATCCACCACTTGTATGTTTAATGCCCTTTTGAATTCATGGTCACCCTGTTTATACACATCTCAGATCCCTCTTTCTTCATATTTCTTCATTTCTACTTTTTTCCATTCCCAACCTTCTGTCTCCTATTTTTCTAATTATGCCCCACTGAAAGAACTTGGAATTCATGTTGGAATGAAAAATCACCAGAAGTGCAGTTTGTAGTCAGGGATGGATTGCCCTAGTGGACCTGCTTTATAGCATTGCTTTGGGTAGAAAAATGCTGGTAAACCCAGGGTAGTGTATGGAAATGAGGTCAAGCCCAGCGGGTGACATTAATGGGTGAAGTGAGCAGAGCTCCAGAGTTGGAAGGGCCGGGATCCGGGTCAGCTGCAGAGGGGCGGTCGTTTCCCAGGCTTTGATTGCTGCCAGATGGGCATGGTGACCGCATCCTGCCTGATCTTCCCATTTTACAAGAGATAATTATGTGAATTCAGATTTTTAAATGTTGCCAATTATTCACATATTTTAAAATACTCTATAGCCCCAAGAAAACAGGTCAGCAGGCTAGATTTAGGCCAACAGTAGAATCTGTAGGCTAGCCATACAACATAAGGGTCTCTTGTGGCCACCTTATTATGGCAGAGTTTGTTTCACCCATACTGTGTGCGTAACCATGCCATAGTGGACTGGACCCTTAGCCGGGTCCTCGGCCTGTACTAGAGAAGCATTTTGCACCCTGACTCCAAGGCACTGTGCTAGGCTTGGGGAGGGGGGTGGAGTATGGGGGTGAGCGTTTATGAAGACCTGCATTTAGACAGTCTGCCAAGAAAATTAAGGCAAATTTGTTGAAATACATTCATCCGTGCCTTCTTTCAATTGGTACTTATCCATTCGTTCAGGAAGGATTGCACTAGGTGTGTTAGAGAAACAGCAAGAAGCCAGTGAGGCTGTTGGGAACTGAGTAACAGAGCAATAAAGGGGTAGGAAAGATAAGAGAGATTTAGGGGCCAGATATATAGGGCCTTGTGGGCCATGGTAAGGACTTTGAATTGTTTATTCCGAGTGAGCTGAAAGCCACTGCAGGTTTTGAGTGGAATGATGTTATCTGGATGGCAGAAGCTTTGCTAAGGATGACAGTGGAACATAAGAAAGGGCCTTCCAGGATCGGGGAGCCTTCCTGGAAAATAGCCAAGAGATAAGGGTAGAAAGGGCAGAGAGATTTGCTCAGGCTTGGCCTGAAGGTGAGCTCAAGATCACCATGTTCAAGGCATGGAAAGTGCAGGGCTAGTTCTTTAGGGCCCCGGAAGCAATGTAAAGGGATTCAAGCTTGATCCTGAGTGCGCTGGGGAACTGGCAATGAGTTTTATGAAGGTGAGTAACATGGAAAGTGACATGCCACTTACAAAGGTCACTCTGGCTGCTGTGTAGAGGAGGGCGATACAGGACACAAGAAGGCTAGTGATGAAATCCAAAGGTGACAACCACCTGCGTTAGACACATTGCAGGATGGAGAGAAGGTGCCACGTTCCAGAGCAATCACTCGAGAAAAATCACTGGACTTGCAATTAACTGACTGGCTGTAGGGAATAAGGAAGAGGGACGAGTCCGAGATGCCCTCCAGGTATCTGGCTTGGGTGAGGAGGTAGCTGTTAACATAGGGTTAACAAAGTCATAAGAGTAGCCGAGACAATCCTCAATGGGTGGATTTTTTAATGGGTGTAGAGAACATGGCCAGATTCAGCAGTCAGGCCTACAAAAAGGCCTTTAATTCTCCTTTACCTCCAGATAAGAGAAGGGACACAGCGTGAGTTGGCTCCATAATCTAAGTGACTGCTGTGAGATCTCTGCAGTTTTGTTTAGAACATCAGACTTTAGAAAAGGAGGTTAGAGGGGTCCGTTCTGGATCCATTCTTTTATTCATGGATTTAATTGTATACTTGGATTTCTAAAACAAGATATAAAGCTGTCAGATCTCAGTATAACCCATTATGACCAGCTTGACTTGTGCACATTCAGGGTGCAGGGAACATTGCATCAAGGCTGACAGGCAAAAGTTAGTTTTCTCTGAAAATATTTCACATCTCTCTTTTGGATCCCAGGCTCTCCATGTTCTCACACATAAAGACAGTTGCAGAGGAGATGGGCAGTGCCATTCTGGCTGTCCTTTCATTTATCTCTTGGTAATGAAATATCAGTAACTTGGTTGCTGATAGCTGACTGACCCTTGTTTGTAGAAGACAGGGTAGGCTGGGGGCTGGGAGTATGATCAGGCTTGTGGGACTGGAAACATGTACATTAATTTTAGATTTAACAGCCACTTAGGCGCTTCCTTTAGGAGAGTGCAAGGCTGAAACTGTATTAAAATGATAGGTTAAGATCAACCTTGAAACAGATTTGGATTAGTGCTCTGGATTTTTATTAGCATTTTTTATGGAAACTAGTATCAGACAGATGCACTTTAATGGCATATGGTAGGGTGGTGCAGCGGTGGCTCAGTGGCAGATTTCTTCCTGCCATGCCGGAGACCAGGGTTTGATTCCCAGTGCCTGCCCATGCAAAAACTAAATCAATAAATAATAACGATGGCATATGGTGGCAGAGAGACACATAGCCTGAGGACTTGCATTTCGAAGTTTTGATCTAGGCTAGACTGCCACCCCCCTCCCCCAAACTATACTGCAACTCATCCATATAAATTAATACTTACTTTGGTCCATTCATGTGTTGGAACAATAAACCGGCATGCAAAAGAAAAGTATATCGATATGCAAATGTTTTTATAATTTATCAGAGTAAGAGGACAGGCATCTCACCAACTTTTAATCCCACCCTTGGCTTTGTTAGTAGTGCAGTTCAATTTTTATATTTCCAATCTGATTGGCTCACTCATATGGAGATGGGCTAATTTGCATCACTATTCTCCTACTTTGCTTCTTTTTTGGGATCCTGGGCTACTACTTAGTTTGAAGCCTGCTTTAGGAGAACTGAGTCAACGAATTTTTGTGTGGACCTGACAAATTATCACATTCGATAACAATGTTAATGAGAAAAAACAAGGGTGAACTTTGTAGTGATTGTGTGTGTGTGTGTGTGTGTGTGTGTGTATTTACTGTGGGAAAGTGTATAGAAGTGGTTTTCTCCCTAGATTATATTTTTGGTGAAGTTGCCAATGACCAGGATTCGCATGGACTAAAACGTCCAGTGACTATTTGGAAATCTTCCTTCCCTTTTCTGTATCCTGTAACCATCATAAAAAGATTTCTTAAGGTTTGGAAGATTTTTAAGAAAGCTAATTATGGTTGGATTATTCATAAATATTGTATGTGGAGTAGAAATTGCTGTCATTGTGTAATATGAGCCTCAATTTGCAACTACATCCCTAGATGTCCTTTTTTACAAAACCCACTAAGCCTAAATATATCTGGTCCCCTTAGCTGCATTATTAATGCTTTTCTCACATAGAGAATGCAAGCACACTATGTGAATATCAGATGAGGGAGAGCCCTCTAGTGGAAAATCATCAGGGCAGACATTGGAGGAGGAAAGAAAGCTGAGAAGTCATGGGAGAAGAAATGTTAAATTTAGCCTAGAGACTCGAACTGCATCATGTAAACACGAATGTGACTTGCCACATCCTCCTACTTGGAAGACTTTTATCAATAAATCTGTCATGTGGAATTGTCAAGAATTTATTGAGGCATTTTACTAAGTAGGTACTAAAATTTAAATCATTATTTCAAGGAAGAGAAATGTTATTCATAGCCTTCCCCTGCAAAGCCGGGGATGAGTGGTGTCAGGGAACAGAAGGTGCATTTTGGTAATAAATAGAAAATCAAGTCTAAACTGGATTAGATGATCCTCCTGCGGGGTATTAGGGATAGGGATTTGTCATCATCTGGTTGTTTCTTTCAGCAGAGACTGTACCATTCTAACCTAAGCCATCCACCCTGGGCCTTCCCCCAAGGACATCTTGCAGGCTGGGACATGAATATCGTTAAAACTCACTCCATTGTTTATCTTATAACTAGGAAGAAATGACAAAGCACTTTCTTCCCCAAATCACTGACCATAATGCACACCTGAGGTTGTAAGACCAAATGTTTGTAAAATTGTTCATCCCCTCTGGGCTAGGGTCATATTTCTGTTGGTCCTCATTGCTGTAATTAATTATTTATAGGTAAAATGGAAGGAGACTTCAAAACCTTAAAAGTTCATGGTTTGAAATGATTCCTCAATAGGAATAGTTTATAATAGGGATTTTTTAAGTGTGCCTTGTAGGAAATGCCCTGCTGTACGTGTGCATGCACACGAGTTCCAGAAGAATTGCGGCTCCAAAGCATTCAGCTTGAGGCACCTTGCACCTGCTCTCTTGGTGACCATCACCCACAAGTTTCTCTCCAGGGTTCAAGAGGCCTGTTTCTAGGCAACAAGAACCTGAGTTCAAAGCTTGTACCCCTCAAAGTCTGCCTAAGATTCATGACCCGTGCAATATAGTCAGCCAGTGAAAATACAGGCACTTGGGCGTATTTTAGCCCAGCCCAAACCACAATTGCCTTTGTTTCTAGTCTGTGACACTAGGGAGTCAATGAGTTTCTAATCAGCGCACTTGGTGTGTCCTTTCTGGGACAGAGAATGGCTATAATGAGGATTGGTAAATCCTATTTTTACGTCAGGGACCATCAGAAGTCTGTGTCTTCCATGAAACCTGCTCAGCCTGATAAATATCAGCATTTTGAACTTAGCAGACTTATTCTCTGGGGGCCTCATTTGGATGCTCAGTCCCACGCTGCATGACTGAGTGGCTTACCTCCTCACAGAGTACATCCTGGCTCCCTCGTGTGTCCCCTTGAGAGCAAGGGCATGTCGTACACATCTTGCTCTAGTTCGTTTATTCATTCACTCATTCATTCATGCAGCAAATATAATTGAGCTCTTCTTTGGTGTCAGGTCCTATTCTACTCACTGGGGATATATTTATGAACAAAACAAAGAAGATTTATAGAGAATCCTATGGGGAAATTTATAACCACAAAAGTAAATATAAATTTATACCTGTGATAAAGGTTTCAGAAGAAAAATAGAGTATATAGAGAGAACAATGGGCAGCCTTATTTGGATCAGGGCTTAAGAAAGGCCTTCTTGTTTTTAGAAGTATTTAACCATCTATAAAGTCATGTATTCCAAACCTTCTGACTAGAGAAACACATCTCCTGGCTGTGTC
This sequence comes from Myrmecophaga tridactyla, assembly GCA_004026745.1. Taxonomy (NCBI): domain Eukaryota; kingdom Metazoa; phylum Chordata; class Mammalia; order Pilosa; family Myrmecophagidae; genus Myrmecophaga; species Myrmecophaga tridactyla. The sequence continues at coordinate 11,990 of PVIY010043489.1, forward strand.
TTCTAATTCAAACCCTTCCTTCCCTTATTTGTCACCAACTCCCATACATCTTTTCCAGGGCTTCCTGTTCTAAGTAAGCCGTGGAAATCCCTGCAGCTCATAGTACGGTGAAAATGAAACAATTGAATCTCAGTGCTACTTACAGAGGTGGGACAAAGGTTATTCAGGCAATATATTTAGGAAGCATTTTAGCAGTTAAAAGGCTTATGCTGAGGACAGCACATGTCCTTGAATAGCTATAGTATTGTGAAATAAAAAGCACATGGGCTTTGGAATTTAGCAGATCCAGATTTGAATCTCAACCCTGTGACCTTGAACAGAATATTTCATACGCCCAGTTCTGTGAATACTAACCTAGCACGCCCAGGCAGAGTAGGTAATCAGCATGTTTTCATGGTAACCCACTGCCCTTCCTTCCTCCTGGATTCATGGCCCCCCTGGGCCCTAATTTCTCTTTAGCTCCCCAGTTCTCCCTTTTATTCCATGATCACACAAGGGCCACTATTTTTCCCTTAAAACCAGCTCCCAGAATCTGTATCTGCTTCTATGAGACATAATGGGCTACGTGGGACCTAAATGCGGGGAGGTGGGGTATCTGGGGAGTGAGCAAGACTGTTCCACATAGGAGAACAGCCCATAGCAAGACAGGGCACCAGGACCAGGTCCCACCGTCAAGCTGGGCAGGGCTTGTGAGTGGGGCTGACCTGACAGGGAGGAAGGGCAGCTGTGATTTAGGGACCCCTCAGTCCTCCAGGGTCAGCACAGATAGGCCTTTGTGCCCGAGTCATCTAGAAGGAGGTCCCCAGGGATGGGCTGTGAGCAGGGCCTGAGGTTGTCTTCGCAGGACCTGTAGGGACCTCATCAGCCCTGGGATTGGAGCAAAGCGGAGCCAGGGAAACAAGGAAAGACTTCCAGCAGATAGAGTATTTCACTTATCTGCAAATGCTATATGCACTTATAGTAAAATCCCTTTTACTCCCTTACAGGTAAGCACAGATGCTTCCAGCTTGAGAAAGGCAGATCCAAAAGGTCGGAGTGCATTGTTGGCTGACATCCAGCAAGGAACCCGCCTTCGAAAAGTGACACAGATCAATGACCGCAGTGCCCCCCAAATTGAGAGTAAGTGAGCAGCTCGGCCGGGCCTGCCGTGGGCTAAGGGCAGGGCATGTCAGGCGCCGCCAAACATCCCTGGCTTGCTCAGGAGTCAAGGCAGGGGCAGCATTTGTCACCCAGGACACAGTCTAGCCATCTCAGACCTGCCCAGTCTACAGGCCAAGTGGGTAAAAGAAACAGAGCTTCCTTCCCGGTCTGTAAATGGTTTAAAACATAGCTTCCATCACTTTTCAGATGATTTAAAAACACAAATCTATATGGTGTCATAGCTTGTTTCTGTGTTTGACAAAATACACGCATAACATAAAAGTCACCATTTTAACCACTTTAAAGTGTAAAATTTAGCAACATTTAGTATGTTCACAATGCTGTGCAACCATCACCAATATTTGGTTCTGGAATATTTTCATTGCCCCCAACAGAGACACAGTATCCATTAAGCAGCCACTCCCCTTCCCTGCTCCCTCCAGCCCCTGGCGGGCATTAATCTGCTTTCTGTCTCTATGAGTTCGCCTTTTCTGGACATTTCTTATGATTGGAATCATAGAATCTGTGGTCTTTGTGTCTGGTTTCTTTCACTTGGCATAATGTCTTCCAGGTTCATCATTGTAGCATGTATCAGAACTTAATTGCTTCTTATAGCTGGACAGTATTCCACTGTATGGATGTACCTGTACATTTACTTTATCCATGGTGGGGTAACTTGTAAAGGTCACTTATCTTGTTTCAACATATTCCTCAAAGTCAATAGCAGAAAATTAAGTGCCAACATTAAAAAATGAGTGGTTTTGTTTTGTTTTGCTTTTCATGTTACTCAGAATTCTATCTCACAAGGTTGTATGACACCAGACATCTCTGCCTTCTACTGTGTGACAGAGTAGAAGGAGCCCCATGATTGGGTCAGATGACCCATTTTTGAGCCCTGGTTCTGCTTCCAGGCAAATCAAGACACTTTTTTGAGCCTCAGTTTGCTCATCTGCTCATTTTTGTCAAAATTATTAAAATTTGAAATAATATATACATGAGTATTTATAGCCGTAAGGTATTATGCCTGCATATATCTTGCAATGATGTTCATAATGATAATTCTCAAAGAGAATTTTTTTTAATTTTTATTTTGGTAACATATATGTAACACAAAGTTCCCCATTATAACCCCCCTTTTGGGGTACAATTCAGTGACGTTAATTATATTCATAATACTGTGCTACTCTCACCATCATTCATTACCAAATATTTTTCATTGTCCTAAACAGAAATTCTTCATCCATTAAGCAATAACTGTCTATTCCCCACCCCACCCCTAACCCCTAGTGACCTATAATCTACTTCCTGTCTCTATGAATTTGCTTATTCTAGGTATTTCATATACATTAAATCATGCAACATTTGTCCTCAAAGATAACTTTTAAAGTGCAATTGCATCTGATATCTGTAATATATATGCTAAGGCACAAGAATAGAAAAAAATGTTAATGAAGCATTTTCAACATTGATTGCAACAAAAACTAGTTTCTGGTTAGACCTACTATCTATTTAAGTAAATCCAGTTAACAGATAAATTCATCTTATCGGAACACCTACTTCCTAATCACTCAAATGAATAGGTATTTTACAATGTTACTATGTAAAATAATCTGGCTGCATTCACCCACCAATGGGTACTGTGTCCTATTTTCTCTGTGCATAGTAACTTCAGGTTATACTTTTATTTGGGGGAAGGGGGGACCGGGCCTGGGCAGGCACCAGGAATTGAACCTGGGTCTCCGATAACTTCAGGTTATAAACATTATCTGCCAGTGATTCTTGTGGAGGCTGGAGGTCTTCTTTTGCAATGGTAGTAATCTCACACCTTTGAAAATGTGGGATTAGTGACCTCGCTTCAGGGGCTCATGAGCCTTTTCCTTAGAAGCAGGAAAGTGTGAAGGGGTTGGGCATGAGAGCTGGGGAAAGAGAAAAGAAAAATGCCAAAGCACAAATCACTGGAGGTCTTCACTTCTGGCTTGCAGTTCTGGTTAGGGCTCTATGGACAAGAAGTTAAAATTATTGCCTGGACTAAATCTGTGGGTTTACTTTGTCTAGAATTCCTATGGCCAAGTGGAAGATTGAGCCAGCTCTACATCTAGATTTGAGTTTTCTAATTTGAAAGCTATTGCTAGATCCCCTGTTGCACTACAAAATGGCAGTATTTAGGTCCCTTTGTTCTGGTCACTTTGCAGCGTGGCTAGCCTCTGATGGCCAGCCTTTTGGTAGGAGTGGAGAAGGTAACAGACAGGCCTAGACATATGAGGGCACATGGGGAAGGCCTTGAGTGGAAGAATAATTTTGGATGTGGGAGAATGGGACTGTGGCCAAGGGCCAGGTTAACCATAGTCCAGAAGGAGAACTCCCTGCTTAGCTCTGCTCACAGATCCTTTTCTACTTGCCTCTTCTCTCAGATTCTAAGGGAACCAACAAAGAAGGAGGAGGTTCTGCTAACTCCAGAGGTGGGAGCACACCCCCAGCCTTGGGAGATCTATTTGCTGGTGGCTTCCCTGTTCTGCGACCAGCAGGCCAGAGGGATGCAGCAGGTAAGGAAGAGCTCAGGCTGGCCTCCTTCTGGTCTTTAACTCCTTTAATTTGTGGGACCAACTGGCAATTCTCACATGCTTTTAGTGAACAGCCATACAGTAGGAAATCATATATTTCAAAGCCTAAGCACTGGAAGTTTCCAACCATAGAATTGTTCAAGGTATCTTTTATCATCATCCCATTTAAACCATTCCATTGTAATAACTGAAGAATGATTTTCTATAGTGTATAGTATGTGGTGATGGTATGATGGTGGCCCAGACAGTGAAATATTGACAGAAAGTACAAATCATAGCAGAAGACAATAGTGACATCACTGTGGATTCACAAGCAATGTGTTAGTTACAGTGATTCTGAGTCATTGTATTAGTTAGGTACTGCTGTGTAACAAAACATCCTAAAACTTAATGACTTCAAAAAAAACATTTATTTAGCTCACAATTCTGTGGACTAGCAATTTAGGGTGGTCTCAACTAGGCTTCCTGTAACAGCGAAGATCAGCTCCAGGTTGGGTGGGCAGCTTTGCTAATCTATTTCTCATAGTTCTTGTATATCTTGGGCCTCATCTGGAACAACTGATCTGATTCACCTCTGATCCAGAAGGTCTGTCAGTATCCAGAAAATTGCCTTGGACCTGTTTTCATGGCAGTGGCAGTTTCCAGGAGAGCAAATGGGAGTGTATAAAGTCTGTGCAGGCCTTGACATTAGCACAGCATGACTTTCTACTGCATCCTCCTAGCCAGAGCAAGTCCCAAGGCAACCACAGAACCAAAGGGCGAGGAAATAGCCTTCACCCCTTGAGAGAAGGAACTGCAAGCTCACATTTCAAAGATCATGGAATTAGGGAGGGGTGAACAATTGAGGCCAATTTTGAAATTAATCTACCTGGTTATTTGTATTTTGGTGGCTCTTTGATGCTTTAAAGACTTGCATTAAAATTGGACAAACATATATTTATTGTGTGAAAAAAAACTTTCCTATTATTGTACTCTTTAGCTACCAAGCTGAATAAATGCAAGCTAACCCACTAATCCAGGGAAGATCAAGCCCAAACATTCCTGGTACAGGATCTCCCATTGGGTAATTTTTCTAGCCCTCTGTGGGTTTTGACATTCTAGGGTACATTTGCTGCCCTTACCTAGGAAAATAAAGTCCAGAAAAGATAAATTGCTTTGAGATTCAACTTGAGCCTTCTCAGGGCCATTTTCATTTCCTTGTTTTTATGGATGGTTTGATCGAAAAGTTAGTCTAAGGTTTTCAGCACTAAAACGAACTGATGTCGTCAGTGCCCTCTTATTTTCTCAAAATTCCCAAGTGGTATCAAACAAACATCCTTTGGAATATAAAATTTATACTACCTTCTCTTTGCAGAAATGAAGATAGGAGAAATAATCCCCAGTTAAGTTTTACTGAGGACCAGCCAAATGAGGGCAGCAGTGGGAATCTCCAGTGGGCTCCAGCTGCAGGGACACATGTTAGATATTTTAGCCACTGTGTTTTTGAAGATAAGAAGTGATCTCTTTAGAGGAGGTTTAAGTCTGTAATGAAGTGACTAATGATGCCTTTTATGGGATGGAAAATCAAGGACGGAGCCAGTAGGTAGATGAAGAACTGGGTATGGTACCATGTCAGTGTAAGTCAGATGACAGCCCTCCTCTCTCAGAACTCCCCAACAACCCCCTTCTCATTCAGAGCAAGAGCACTTTGGCTTTTACTCTTTCTCTGATCTTATTGCCTACCCTTCTTATTTACTTCCTGCCTGCACTGCAGCTACACTCACCTCCTTACTGTTCCTTGCACTCACCAGGCACACCCCTGCCTCAGGGCACTTGGACTCACTGTTCCCTGTGGCCTGGCACACTCTTTCCCAGGTGGCCACGTGACTCACTCTCTCTCTCCCTTCAGATCAGATGGCACCTGCTCGATGTGTCAGTGAGGATGTTGCTCATCAGCCCATAGGGAATATGAGTCCCATTCCCCTCACTCCATATCCCCTTTGCCTTCATTTATTGTCCTTGTTTTATCACCATCTATTATATTATATATTTAGGTTTACTAGCTTATCATCTGTCTCCTCCATCTGAACACAGCTCCAGGAAGACAGGGGCTTTGTTTTTCACTACCTAAAAAGTATGCCCAGCACATAGTAGGTGCTCAGTAAATATGTGTTGACTGGAATATGTGAATGGATAGTATGGTTGCTTAGAGCAGGGCTGACTTCCCCATTAGGCACATCAGGCACAGTGTATAGGACTCACGATACATTTAGAGCCCCAGCAAAAATATTTTGTCATTTAAAATCCATAGAAAGAATGTGAACTTTTAGGTTCAAGATTATATATGTCTTTATAGCAATATAGTCATAAAATATAATTTTAATATATTTTTATGAAGGAACAGGCCCACAGAGGCAAAGGTGCTTAGGGCCCACGTTTTAGTTTCTTTGACCGCTCAGGCAAATACCATGCAATGGTTTAGCTTCAACAGTGGGATTTTATTGGCTCACAGTTTGAGGCCATGAGAATTCCAAAACTGCGGTGTCAGTAAGGCATGGGCAGGGCTGGTGCTGGTGATCCTCGGTCCTGGGCTCCTCTGCCACACGGCAAGGCCCAGGGCAGCCCCTCCTGGCCTCGCCCTTCCCTTCCAGGTTCTGTTTTTCTCTCTGTCTGAATTTCTTTCTCTCTCTGTCTGAATTTCACTTCACTCATCAAGGACTCCATGAAGATTAAGACCCAGCCTCATGAGGTCATCCAGACCTTAACTGAAGTAGCTTCATCAAAAGGTCCTACTTACTGTGGATTCACACCCACAGGAATGGATTCAGTTTCAGAACATAATTCTCTGGGGTACAGATTTCCAAACCACCACAGCCCACAAAAGCCATTAGCAGCTTTGGTTTAGAGCTCTGAGGGAGTGACTATTAAAAGAAGATGCAAAGAGTTAACATTATCACTGGGTTGTTTAGAGTGTGTAATGAGACTGCCAAACAATCCAAGGTCTTCAGAAATGCATATACAGATTTATGGAAGAAGAAATATTCCATCTTTTGCTACCCACCCCCTGGCTCTCAAAGCTGATTCCTTTCACATCAGCAAAGCATTCTTGATGTGTCCTTGAGCTGGCCTTTCCCCACCCCCTCATGCTCTCTTTTTGTGTTTTATCTGAATTTCTTGGGCTGGGCTTTGGGTCAGGAAAGAGAACCTCCGCCTTTCCCTCCCTGCTGGCCCTGGGCCTGCCTGACTTCCTCTCCTGTACTTACCTTCTTTCTTTCCTGCAGGCCTCACCATAAATGCATGGCCTGCTCAGCTCCATCCCAGAGAGGCATGAACATGAGAAGAATAAGGACTTGCCTTGTCCTTGCTTCTACTGTTCAAGCCATGATAAAAAATGGGTTTGCCCATGCATCTCATTTGATTGGCTGCTTGGCAAGTAGCCCCTGTGCTTTTAACTGTCTCACTTTAAGATTTTTTATTGAATCCTGGATACATAGAATCCTCAGTTATCTAAGAAATTTGGATTAATTATTCAGGATTGGACCCTGTCTTGTTTTAAAAATTTATTATCCTTTTAAATCTCATCCAGCAACCAGCCTCACCTTGTTTAGGGATGAGCCCTCTGTGGTGGTACAAACAAATTTGAGGACTTTTGAGGACTCTAAGCCTGATACCTGCCCCATGTAAAATGTCTCATGTTGAGAGTTGGAGGTTGTAGTCCTGTCCCTGGAAAGGCCAGTTGGGAGCCTTCTGCTCTGTCACAGTCACCCGCTGAACTGAAAATGTCTGCCTTTGGACCCCAGGGTGGTCAGGTCAGAGGCAAGGCAAATGCATCTGTGCAAAGACAATCTCTCTTCTGGAACCACCTCAACAAGAGGATTCTGCCTTTAAAACACTACTCCATAGCAGAGGCTACAATAAGTAGTGTTGTCCAGGTGACTGCCCCGCCACATCAGAGGGTCACCTGGTTGAAAAGCCACATTCTGTGGTCCTGCTCACTTAGCTTTGGCCCTGGGCGTCCCCTCCACCATGGCTTGCTGTGATTGGCCTGGCTTTTGGCATCAATTACTTTAGAGTATAATTTAGGACTAGTTGGATAAGCACACTGGAAACTTAGCCACTGAAAATTAGTACCCAACAGATGTTATAATTTATAATCTGAAATGAAAGCTGTTTCCTATGCTGCAATACCCAGGAAGTTGTAAGTGTGAGAAGCAAACATTTTCGTATGTTTTTCACATATTTTTGTGGGGGTTATAAAATATAGGGGTGCTGAAGTGGAGAAAAGTGTGTTCTTCAGAATTCGTCTTAGAGAGAGCACTGTATTTATTTGGAAGAAATATTTCAGTATGCCTCTTGAATGGAAATGATAAGCAGTGATTGCAGAACTTCTATGGAGTAAATAGGAAAAGGAACTTATTTCAGAGTGAAGCAGAGGATAGATAGAGTAAGAGATAACAGTATGGTGGAAGGCTGTGCAGAGTGGTGAGTGGAGAACTAGAACTCCACCCTAGTTCTCTGTGAGGTCCGCCAAACATAAATATTTACGGTGAGCAATGTATTGTTGCCGTTGTTGAAAGCAAAAGAAGCACTGTATTTTAAGCTGGAGTTGATATGATAAGGGAA
>PVIY010043490.1:0-20279 GCA_004026745.1 Myrmecophaga tridactyla
CATAGATCTCTGTTGTCCCAGGCTTTTATCATTCAACATTTTCTTCTTTGGATTTCTTGGAGGTTGAGTAGCTTTCTCATTAATTGACTCTCTCTATGGGATGATTAAGACACTGAAAAACCAAAGCTCCCTATAAAGGTATATTTAATCTTACCAACAGATAAGTTTTAGAATTTTGTTATCTCACAATGCAATAAGACTCATTTTATTGCTTTAAAAACCTGCTGGATCTTTCCTTTTAATAGGATAGTGTTTGATTCCCTACACCAGTAACTAAGGGAGCACTTAAAAATTCCCTATTATTATACTTCTTTTCCTACTGCTTCCATTTTTCATCATTTCACATTCTCAAGACCGTCCTCATTCTTTATATAGAACACCCTTTGCATCTGATAATCCAGGCCAGGCCAATCGGTCTTTTAAAATTTTCTAAACTCCTTTAAGTCTCTGAATCATGAATAAATTACAGATCACTAACCTAATGACTTTGTTTTTTCCTTAGTACAACAGCTCTTAGAGGGAATGACAGAGAATCTCATCATTTGCATTTCATCATTTGGCTAACTTTTATATTTTATAAAAATCAGCTCATTAAGCCTGTGACAGAGGGAAAGATAACTATACCATTTACAATAAAAAAACTGAGGCTCAGAAAGATGGTAAAAATCACTATGTTATGATTAACATAAAAATGTACACCAACTACTGGGGATAATCATGAGTAACAGGGAAAACATGAAGAGAAGAATTATGGGGTGATATGTGGAAAGAGAGAAAGTCCTCTTCCATACTGTGTTCCCTACGGTACAATGATTTAGTATTAAAATAACTCCTCACCCATAAAGTTCATTATCTGGCAACCAAAAGTAAGAAACAACTGACCCATGAAGAGCCACGTTAGAAGAAAATACCAAATTTGTGCACTAAAGTTTAGTACTTTACTTTCAGGAGAGTTTCTGAAGTCATCACACAGAATCTTATTTTTTGCACTTATTTTATACATAGTTCTAATAAGAAGATTAACTCTAAAGAATACCGGGGCAATGAATTAGGAGGATTCAAGGGATAATATAAACAAGACATATATATATGTATATATATATATATTCTTATAAACAAGAATAAAAAGTGATAATGAAGAGAAAGAAAATTATAGGAAGTAAAATGCAAGAATTCAAATATTACCAACCTGGTGGTTTAAAAATATTAAAAAGTTCTTGGATATGTTCCCTTCAAGAGGTTGAGCTTAATTCCCCTTTCCTTGAGCATGGGCTATATTTAGTGATTTGCTCCTAACAACATAAAATGGTGGTGTGTGACTTTGAGACTAAGTCATACATGAAAAGCACTGTGACTTCCTCCTTGCTCTCTGTTAGATCACTTACTGTGGGGGAAGAGAACTTCTAAGTCATGCGGGCATTCAAGCCACCTATAGAAAGGCCCATGTAATGAGGAACTGAGCCGTTCTGCCTATAGCCATGTATGTGAGCCCTCTTGGAAGCAGGTCCTGCAGCCCCAGCAAGCCTTCAGATGATGGCAGCCCTGCTGACATTCTGACTGCAACTACATAGACACCTTGAGCCAGAACCTCCCAGCTAAAGCTGCTCCTGATTCCTAACCCTCAGAAATGATGGGGCAATAAATCCGACTGCTTTAAGATGCTAAGATTTGGGGTACTTTATTACACAGTAATAGAAAACTAATACAAGCAAGGAAGCGTTAGTCAATGGAGTAATAAGACCCTACATAATTCAATAGCTCCAGAAAGCACCAGAAATAATACATACCATAACATATAACAATGAGTTATTAAATTAAAGGTTAAATTTGCTAATATATTCAATTTAGGAAGAAAACATATCATACATCTTAGAAAGTGTTTCATCTAAAATGGTTAAAATAATCATCTTGCTGATTAAAAGATAAACTTTAGTTATCTAAAAAATCATCTTATTTCCCAATGCTGTTTATGCAGTTTCGTCCTTTAGCCATACTACTCTTTCGTAGCCTTAACTCTGTTAATTTATAAACTGGAAGGACAGGAATGGTACTTACTTTTCAACCGCCTCCCTTCCAAAAAGCTTAGAGGGTAGGGCTCTCTACACTGTGAGAATAAAGTTACCTTGTCTCTATGTAGAGATAAGAGGCCATCTATCAAAATGCATTATCATTAAATCTCTTAATTAACTTTTCTCTGTTTTTTTATAATACAAATAGTACACAAACATACCATTTTAAAAAATATACAAAAGCATAAGTACATGAAGTAAAATATTAAAGTCCCTTTTTACAAAATTACAATATTGTAAATTGTTCCCTCCTGAGAAGTAATCATGTTAACAGTTTGGTATTTATTTCTCCAGACCTTTTTCTAAGCCTTTTCACATGTTTACACTAATACAGTTCATTGTCTATGAAAATTGTTTTCACAAATGGGATCATATGTGAATACTTTATGTAATTTACTTTTTTCTCTTAACATTATGTCTTGGGGACCTTTCCATGAAAATAAAATAAATCCATTTAATTCTAAACTATAGATTTATTATAATTTATTTAACCATTTCCTTTTGCTGGTTTGTTCCAAGTCTTTTTTGTCATGAAGAATGCTGTGATGAGCACCCATTTACATGGTTCCTTTGTATAAATATGTGTGTTTATGTACATCTGAGGTCTAGAAGGACAATCACTTAGATCCAAAAGTCTGTATTTTCATCTTAATGTCTGAGACTAAATTACCCTCCCATGAAATGTTACCAATTTATACTATCACCAAAAGGACAGAGAATATTCAGTGACACTAAGTAGTATCATATTTTAAAATATCCTGTCATTCTGATGAGCAAAAAAAAATTATATGTGGCTATTTTGTTTCATTTTCATAATTGCTAGCAAGGTTAAGAAACTTTTAATATGTTTGTTGTTTTCACTACCAATTTGAATTGCCTATTCATAGCTTTTATCCATTTATCTATTATATCACTTTTTTCTTTTTCTTATTAATTTGTAGGGATTCTTTATAAGTTTTAGATATTACGCCCAGTATGTATTTCTCCCCTATGTCACTTGTCTTTCTTTTGTTTAAGGTCGTATAGAAATTTGAAAAAATTCAAATCTGGCAGTCATTTTCTTCAAGATTTCTGAATTTTTTTCCTGCTTTTAAAAGGCCTTCCTAACCTGAAATTTATAAAAATATTCTCCCATATTTTTAAATTTTATTTTTCCTAGTTAATTCGACAGCACATTTGAAGCACACATTTGTGTGTCTGTGTATATATGTATATACACATATATATAAAATATGGATGTAACTTGATTTTTTTTCAAATGCATTGCCAGTTACTTCAATATCATTCATTTCAGGATGAAATGCTACCTTTATCTATATTAAATGCCCACATATATCTGGGTCTCTTCCTAGACTATTTATTCTTTCCGTCGATCTATTTCTTATTCTGTACCAGTGCCACACTACTTAATGAAAACATTATACTATGTTTTAATATATGGTAGGGAAAATCTTCTTGTTCTTCTGGCAGAATATTTTTTCAATTCCCTGACATTTTCTTTCTCAGATGAATATTGACATTGTCATGTTCCAAAAATTCCTGGGAAATTTTAGATTAGATTGCTTGAATTTGTGGATTAATTTGGAGAAAATGGACATATTTTCAACATAAAAAATTTTCTACCATTCACTCTATAAGTATGCATCAGGCACCTAAGCACCTTCCTTGTACCAGTCATTGTTACAGCACTTGGCATTTTTTTTTCTTTTTTTTTTTTCACAGACAGGCACCGGGAATTGAACCCGGGTCTCCGACAGGGCAGGCGAGAACCCTGCAACACTTGGCATTTTTCAGTGAACAAAGCAGAGAAAGAACCTATCCTTGTGGAGTTTACATTTTCCAAACAAATGTAATAAGTGAATTATTAATTATGTTGGAATGTCATAAATGCTACGGAAAAAGGAAAAAAGAACAGCAAGTTAAGGGTGATCAGGAATAGAGGGGTGGGGAGAGGTTGTAGGGTAATCAACGTAGATCTCACGGGAAAAGTGAGATTTATGCAAAACCTGAAGGAGAGAAAGGAGTTAGCCAAGGAGAGATCTGGCAAAAGAGTATTCCTGTCAGAGGAAACGTGATAACAAAGGCTCTGAGGCATAAGCAAAACAGACATTTTTATGGAACAAGAAGCAGGTTGGAATAGCTGGAGCAACTTGAGTGAGGGGAAGACTGGTAGGAGAAAGGAGGTCAGAGAGGATGAGAGACAGAGTGGATAGGGCCTAAAAGGCCATTGTGAAAGACCTTTGCTTTTACCCTGAGTAAAAGTGGGAGCCACTTGTGTTCTATACAGGAACATGCTCATATTTTGTCCTTTATTAAAGCCACCTTTTAATTCTTCAATAAAGTTTTATAGTTTTTTCATATAGGTTTTGTATATTTCATTTTATGTTTATTCTTAGGTATTTTAAGATTTTGTAGCTAATATGAATGGATTATTTCTTCCATGATATCTTCTAATTGGTAATTGCTATCAATTAAGAAAACCATTGATTTTTATATATCAATTATGTATCTAGAGGGCCCTTAATTTTCCTGACAAGGTTATCAACCCTACCCCACGTTTGGGTGATTTATTGGTATCTGAATCTGCCCTGTTCCCTTATCAGCTCCCTCCCTACCGTTTGATGTCTGTAAAGGCTCTCAAAATGTACCAGTCTCAAGCGATCTTGCATCCTGCTCTAACACCTGCTCTACTGAAATTTTCTGTTTCCTGTTGCTAGTCTTGATTCTGAAACCTAGTGGTCCTCTGCCTAATGCTTTTAACTCAACCTTCTTGTCTGATCTTTGTTTCCAGTGTTAACTCTGTCTGAGCCGGAAACTCCCGGAGTGTCTCAATACTTGCCTTGGTCCAAACTATGGTTCCATTTTCCTCAGAACTGCCTTGTCAGCCCATTCATTTTTGCATCCAATTCTGTTCCCAAGACCTTCTGTATGGGCCAATGCTCACTTTGGGAGAAGATTTGGAAGATAAAGCATACAACTCTAGAATACATACTATCTATATTACAGGTGCTTTGAACTTACTGCTGTTTGATATATACTGAAAGCTTTAGAAACAGTATTTATGGAGAACTGCTTCTCTATAAATCTACTATTTTTTATCTATTTACTCCTTGGGATCATTTTTTGGGGGGTGGAGTGGTGAGGGGTTGCTCCCTTCTGTTTTTGTTTGTAAATCAAGATTTAACAGATAAGTTCCAGAAACTTTATGAACCTCCTGAAATTGTCCATAAAAATCTGTGAATTTTTGGAGGGAGAGGGCTCTATGATTTTATCAGATTTTCAATGTACTCTATGATCCAAAAAAAAGTTAAGAATTTCTGTATACACTCTAAAATTTGCTCTTCCTTGGACTGAGAGATTATCAGTGCATGGCCTTCCCTCAAAAGCACCGTTCTACCCCAAACTCAGAATAGATTTTACTGAACAATGCTTTGTCACTATCGTAACAGCCCCCAACGAAATCCATTACAGGAAACAGTTTCAGCTTTAAAATGTGTTTAAGAACTACCACAGACTTCCATAAAGACAAAGAGAGCAAGACAAAGATGCGCACAGATCTGTATGTATATCCCTAGACTTTAATGAGATAATAGATTCTGTAAAGGCAGAAATGCACTGATGCCATCATGAGACAAGAACAGATTAATGAACAAGGCCAAGGAAGATGAAATTCCCATGGAAGAATGGAAGCCAGCACAAAGGTCCTTCTTTCATCAACGCAAGCATGGGATTTGGAAAGCCACAAATACAGACATCTGTGGAAATATTTGGATAAATAGAAATGCATCTAACATATACATTGATTATACATGAGTTAAAGTAAAAGTTCAAGCTACATAAGGCATCATGTGAAGTTTTTAACATTTCTTCCTTCGCAGTAGTATCAGGATAATTCTTCTTTTTGTAATCTTCACATTGTTCTATTTAGCTAAAATCCATCCATTCTTTCAAGTTCAGCTTTTAAAATTATAATGACAAATATAGTTCAAGTGGAATTGATTTTGTTTCAGTAAAACAAAAAACCTCTTCTCTTCTCCAAACACACACACACACACATTTTGGAAATCCCATAGCTTTGTTATTACTCTTCAATTTTTTTTTTTAAAGCATGTCCACAAAGAAGTATGACAGAAGGTTTTTTTTTTATTGGAGAGAGCAACAATCATTTATTCTGAATGACTGCAGAGAGTTTAGTTCCAGATTTTGATAGAAAGTCCAAGCTTTCTTCCAAATGGCAACAGCAGAAACTGACTAATTAACAAGACAAAGTGTGATACTCAGGATACAAATTGTAGGATATAGGATTGGAAAGACAGGGTTATTAAGCTAGATCTCTTAGCTAGACCCTTTTGATAGTCTTATTCTAAGCTCAGATGGAAAGGGAGAGTGAGTGTCAGGAGGAAAGGAGTATTAAAACCATGATTCATCTTTCTAAATCATCAGTAATCCCAATTAAATCAATAAACCCTGTAAAAGTCTCTGTTGGATTATTCCTATTTTCCCTTGAAAACTCACAGCTGAGAAACATTCTCTCGCTTTTAACTTTCACTAAAGACACTTCTACCATGGTTGGAATAGCAGAACCTTAACTTTCTGTTTCAAACACCTTCAAAATAAAATCACTTACCTGTCTCCCTCAAGTCTTTAAATAGAACATTCTTCTCATTTCCCTCTAAAAAGAACATTCAAACACTACTCCCAAGGATGAAATGATACCATCAATGGTTATAACCAAAGACTTTCTACAAGAACCTCAAGTTTTAAGAATTTTTTACCTTCCACTTTGAGCAAACAATGTTCTCAGTTCAGGTCAGAAGAAAATCAATTCTGAGTCTCTGGCCCAGAAATTTCTTGGAGATCTAAAATTGTAGAAAACTTCTTGATGGGATTCAATTCAGAAGTGCTCAAAGTGTAAGCGGTCAATTTCCTGGTTTATGTGGGTATAACATGGTACAGTGTAGTACTATGCAAATAACCATTAATGATTGTTTAACTTTGGGTATCTCAGCAGATATGAGCTGAACACTTACCTGAAATAAAAGATTTTATGTATTTCATCTCAAAGAAACACCACCTAAGAATAAAACAAAAGGTCCTTGTCAAACAGCTCAGGCCCTGCTAATATAATACCAATTTTTATATAAATTCACTGTGTGTAACAAAGTACCACACTAATGCTAAGTGTTAATAACAGGGAAAGTTGTGTGTGAGAGGGGGGTTATATGAGAACTTTGTATTTTCTGCATAATTTTTCTGTAAAGCTATAACTTCTCTAATAAAAAATAAATTTTAAAAAAGTACTGTGTGCTAAACACTTTTACTATGAGCTTTACAGACATTATTTCATTTACTTTGCACTAAAACCTGGGCCTAGAATGAGAGTATTATTCTTTTTCTTTTTTTAAACAATTTTTATCGCAGTAACCAATATTCTTTTTCTATAAATGAAACACCTGAGGCTCAAGAGGGTTAAGTGACTGGATTAGGATCATATGTCAGAAACTGGTAAGTCAGGAATTGAATTACTGCTTGTCTATCAGCTCTTGACCACTATTCTCAATCACCTCTCTTACAGGCTTGGCAGCAGATGTGCTTCTGAAGTGGGTTTCTAGGGCATTAACTGAGAACTGTGATCAAATACTGTGGTTCAGAAGGAGTATAATTTAAAGCTTTAAATGCCCAGATATTCCTATTTGGTGGAAATCCACTATTCTCTTATGTCGCCAAATTTCAGCAACCCTATTTCTTCACTTTTTACCCAGAACCTCTTAAAGCAGTGTTTCCCAAAAGTGTGGTACACAGGCCACTTGTTTGAAAGACATGAAAAAAATCTTGTGGAAAACAGACATGTCTGGTACCTACCCAGACGTAATAAATCAGAATCTCTGGGGAGAGGTGGCAATAAGCAACCCAGAAGGTTCTATGTCCACTGAGTACAGGTACTCACTGCCTTGGACAAAAGAGCGAGGGAACGGAGAAGGATGTAACGGGAAAGCTAGCCTCCATAATAATCTGTCTGATATTGGGTCACATTTGTGTTAAGGAAAACAGGATGGAGATCTGGTGAGAAGGCATATATTCACAACATTGTTTTGGAGCTGGAAAAGACCTCAGAAATCATCTCTTCTGGTGATGTTCTAACAGTGCTCCAATTTGCCTGAGGAGTTCTATAGTGGGAAAATGAGAGATGGGGGATGGCAGTTGGAGCTTAAAGTCCTAAAAAAGCTACTACAGAAGTAACACTGGTTTTTATTTTAAAACCTGCTCTTATGTGTAATACTTTATCTTAATGGTATTGCTGACTTAAACAACAAAACAAAACCTTGACTGCTGTGGAGACATTTAAAAAAATCTTGAAGCCCAACCTTCATCCCAGACCAATTAAATCAAATTTATGAGGATGGGTCCCAGGTGTCAGTATTTTCTCAGTTAACAGGTGATTCCAATCTGTGACCAAGGTTGAGAACCACTGCACCGATATAATCCATACTTCTTTATTTGATATATAAGACAGTTAAAGACCAAGGAATTGAAAGAAGATCAGAACTACAAGCAGTATCTCTTGGCTTCTAGCCTGTTATATTAGGTTGTTCTCCTTCCACAATACAGAATGAACTAATTATTCCTCTAAAGAGAAAGCATCTGAATAAAAACTATGCTACTTCACAGTTACAGAGCCATCTGGACTTTTAAAAAGTGCTTCATATATATTCTCTCTTTAGTTTCTTATAAAGACACCAGGAAGTAGGCAGGGCAAAACTCATTAAATCTATTTTGTAGAAAAGAAAAGAAGATCTCCATCAAGTGAGCTCACAGTGGCTTAGAGGGAGGGTCGAAGCTAAATATTTATCTTCTAACTCCTAGATTAAGTAAATTTGGCAAGCATTTGTTGCATACCTACTATGTGTTAGATGTTAAGACATAGTTGAGGTTGTGAAGATGAGCAAGATATGATCCATGCCTTCAACCAGTGTACAATCTTCTTCTGAAGAGAGATACTTTCCTTGATTGGTCTCAATGGGCATGTCAAATTCTCAAAATTCAGTCTGTGGCTTCTAATTTCTTCCTGGCTAAAGCTACTAATTCCAGGAAACCCAAAGGATTTATATATAGCTACCTAATCTCTAGGCAAAGCCATATAGTTGAAAAATTCTTGGTAGGAGTGAAGGAGGGAAAAGGAGGATGCAATTTCAGCAAGGTTCATTTCATGCTCTACAAAGCCAAGGATCTGACTCAACAGAAGACTGAGAAATTCCAATGCAAAGGACTAGATGGGTAGAATGGGTATTCACAGAAATAACTATTTCTTTTTCACAGCTTTGTTATAACTGGATGGTTGACAATTTATGTTGTTGAGGGTGACTACTGAACACCAAAGGGGAAAATAATAAGTTGGAAATAATATTTGTATCTATAATTCAGAGTAGAGTAGGTTACAGATGGACAAGAATGTTCAGACAACTTTTTCATGAGGAATTCATCAGACATCATAAAATGTTGCCATCCAGATTTAATTATACAAAAAATAAAAGAGAAAAAGGAACCCTTGTTTTATTTATAGACCGAAAAATGTTGAGCCAGGTATAGTCTAGCACAGCCCGTCTCAAACTTTAGCATGCATCAGAATCACCTGAAAGGCTTGTTAAAGCAGACTGGTGAGTTCTACCCCCAGAGTTTCTGATTCAGGAGGTCTGGAGCATGATCCAAGAATCTGCAGTTTTTACAAACTCAGGTGATGTTGATGGTATTGATTCAGGGCCCACACTTTGAGAACCAATGGTTAAGCATAAGTTTCACAATATACTACATGGGTGCACACACACACACACTACTACTACTACTACTACTACTACTACTACTACTATTGCAGATTATAACTTAGTTATCTATTATCGACTTTGTAAATTATGCATGACAACTTTCCCACCAAATAGCTAAAAATAAGACGAAATTAGGAAGAAGTTAAGGCTAGGCACCCAAGGAGACAGTCCACTTAAATTGGAATGGATGAGTTTGTAAAATACATGAAGGGTGCCTGGCAGAGGCAACAATGAGACACAATCAACAAGTAGGAAACAACATAGCCCTCTAATTAGTTTCTTTTCTACTGTATGTATGTGTTCAAGAGAAACTCTCTAGATCTCTCTATACCTTAAATGTTACCCAGGGTTCCATCTTTTTCTCAACTCACTTTCCTTGGTTTCTCTTAACCATACGTGAGGGTTCATTTAATATGTATATTAGTGGTTATTAACTTTTGTCAGTTTAAGAAATTCCTTTGAAAATTTGATTAATGCTATAGACTATTCAGAAAAAGAAATATCCACATGTATGCATATACATTGTACACCCTATTCAAGACATTTGTAGATTCTTTCAACTCTATAGGCCTCAGGTTGAGAACTCCTTATTTGATGCCAATGATGAAAAAATCTCTATCTCCAGTCTAAATTTCTATCCTTAGCTTCTGAACTACAAATCAAATGTCTATTGAACACGAGTTTTGGATGTCACATAAATGCTTCAAAATCTACACATACTTAGGAGTGATAGCTTAATGGATATGGGATCTTCTTTTTGGATGATGAAAAAGTTCTGAAACTAGATAGTGATGATGGTTGCACAGTGTGTGAATGTAATTAATGTCATCAAATTGTATACTTTAAAATGGCTATAATGGTAAATTTTATGTGTATTTTGCCACAATAAAAAATTCTACATGCACAAAACCAAAATCATTATCTCTATTCCCACTTCTCATACAACCAACATCTGTCCTTGCTCTTATATTTCCTATATTATTTACTAGTACCACCACTTACCTACTTGCCCAAGTCAGAACCCTGAGAGTCATCTTTGACAACTCTCTCTACTCTCCCTACTCTCCCACTTCTAATTAATCATGAAGGTCTGTACATTCTCCAACCTTAATAAACTCTTGGATCCATCTCCACTTCTATCTATCCCCATAGCTTCTTCCTAAGTTCAGGAACCATCATTAGCCTCCTAATATACTCCATCCTAGATTCCAGCCTTGTACATGCCTCTTTCCCCCTCAAATGACTCTTCACTATCTAGCCAGAGTGGTCTTTCTATGCTATCGTTTTGCTTTAAAAACCTGCCATTGCCTTCAGGATAAACTCTGAATTCTCCTTCATTATCTAGCCTCTGTTTTCTTCTCACCATCCTCCTGCTCAAAGGCAATTCTCTAGTAATTCAGACTAGCTGAAATTCCCAGCATGTCACCCCAATTTTTTACTCAACCCTTTGCATATAGCACTCCAAATGCTTAGAACTGCATTTCTCTCTGTTTAGACAGAGGATAAATTCTATTGGGTAAGATTCAGTTTACATCACCTTCCTCAGGAAGCCTTCTTAGATGCCCGAACAATGGGAATATGGCTTTAGTATGAGCGATCATTGTATGTTCTATATTCACCCATATTTTAATATTATACCTTATATTGAAATTGTCTTCTTAGCTAGACCACATTTTTCTTGAGGGTTATATATACAGTATAACAATGTATCTCCCATGCCAAAAACAGTGCTCAACATGTGCAAAGTCTAAATAAATATATATATATGTTTTTAAATTTGCATATGGGCAGGAGGCACCAGGGATCGAACTCCAGACCTCCAGCACGGCAGGTCAGAGCTCTGCCTGCTGAGCCATGGCAGCTGCCCTAAATAAATATTTTTGAATGAACAGGTCATGCCCTAGTGAATGATAGGAACCCTAATGTCAGAAGTCACACAATCTTGCTTAGAACCTTCCAATGACTTCCTATCTTACTTCCATTAAAAGTCAAAGTTATTACAATGGTCTATAGGGCTCTAGATGCTCTGACTTTATCTCCTAACATTTTTCCCTTTATTCACTTTGCTCCAACCATACTTTGTGTCCTTTACTGGAAAAGGTATTTCAGCCAAGGGGTCATTTAAACATGTGCAGGTAGGAAGAAAAGACCTACTAAATACTGAGTTACTAGTATGAATTAGGTTCTGTGCTAGGCACTTGCATGTATCATATATCATAGAATCCTTACAATTACCCTGTGACAAAGGCATCACCACTCCCATTCACAGCTATTAAAAGCTTGACCTTTGAACTTCCTCAACATAATAAAGGGAAAATACAAAAAACCCACAGTTAACATCATCCTCAACGGGGAAAAACTGAAAACGTTCCCCCTAAGATCAGGAACAAGACAAGGATGTCCACTATCACCACTATTATTCAACACTGTGTTGGGAGTTCTAGCCAGAACAATTAGACAAGAAAAAGAAATACAAGGCATCAAAATTGGAAAGGAAGAAGTAAAACTCTCACTGTTTGCAGATGATATGATACTATATGTTGAAAACCCTGAAAAATTCACAGAAAAACTACTAGAGCTAATAAATGAGTACAGCAAAGTGACAGGTTACAAGATCAACACTCAAAAATCTGTAGTGTTTCTATACACTAGTAATGAACAATCTGAGGGGGAAATCAAGAAAAAACTTCCATTTACAATTGCAACCAAACAAATATAATATTTAGGAATAAATTTAACTAAAGATACAAAAGACCCATACAAAGAAAATTACAAGAAATTGTCAAAAGAAATCATAGAAGACCTACATAAATGGAAGGGCATACTGTGTTCATGGATTGAAAGACTAAATATAGTTAAGACGTCAATTCTACCTAAACTGATTTACAGATTCAATGCAATACCAATTAAAATCCCAAAAACTTACTTTTCAGAAATAGAAAAACCAATAACCAAATTTATGTGGAGGGGCAGGGTACCCCAAATAGCTAAAAATATTCTGAGAAAGAAAAATGAAGATGGAAGCCTCACGCTACCTGACTTCAAGGCGTATTATGAAGCTACAGTGGTCAAAGCAGCATGGTACTGGCATAAAGATAGATATACTGACCAATGGAATAGAACTGAGTGTTCAGATATAGACCCTCTCATCTATGGACAATTGATCTTTGATAAGGCAGTCAAGCCAACTCACCTGGGACAGAACAGTCTCTTCAATAAATGGTGCCTAGACAACTAGATATTCACATGCAAAAGAACGAAAGAAGATCCATATCTCACACCCTACACAAAAATTAACTCAAAATGGATCAAAGATCTAAGCATTAGATCTAAGACCATAAACCTTTTAGAAGAAAATGCAGGGAAATATCTTATCAGTCTTATAATAGGAGGCGGTTTCCTAGACCTTACACCCAAAACACGAGCATTGAAGAAAGAAAGAAATAAATGGGACCTCCTCAAAATTAAACACTTTTGTGCATCAAAGATCTTCGTCAAGAAAGTAAAAAGACAACCTACAAAACGGGAGACACTATTTGGAAATGATATATCAGGTAAAGATCTAGTATCCAAAATATATAAAGAGATTGTTCAACTCAACAACAAAAAGACAGACAACACAATTATAAAATGGGCAAAAGACATAAACAGACACTTCTCAGAAGAGGAAATACAAATGGCCAGATGGCACATGAAAAGATGCTCAATTCCCTGGCTATTAGGGAAATACAAATTAAAACCACGAGATATCATCTCACACAATTATAAAATGGGCAAAAGACATAAACAGACACTTCTCAGAAGAGGAAATACAAATGGCCAGATGGCACATGAAAAGATGCTCAATTCCCTGGCTATTAGGGAAATACAAATTAAAACCACGAGATATCATCTCACACCTACCAGAATGGCCATTATCAATAAAACAGAAAACGACAAGTGCTGGAGAGGATGTGGAGAAAGAGGCACACTGATCCACTCTTGGTGGGAATGTCAAATGGTACAACTGCTGTGGAAGGCAGTTTGGCAGTTCCTCAGGAAGCTAAGTATAGAACTGCCATATGACCCGGCAATACCACTGCTAGGTTTCTACTCAGAGGACATGAGGGCAAGAACACAGAAGGACATTTGCACACCAATGTTTACAGCAGCATTATTTACAATTGCCAAGAGATGGAAACAACCATCTTAGCCATGAGTGGCTAAGCAAGTTGTGGTATATACATACAATGGAATATTCTGCAGCTGTAAGACAGAATAAAGTCATGAAGTACGTAACAACGTGGATGGACCTTAAGGACATTATGCTGAGTGAGATTAGCCAGAAACAAAAGGACAAATACTGTATGGTCTCACTGATATGAACTGACATTAGTGAATGAACTTGGAGAATTTCAGCTGGTAACAGAGAACATCAGGAGATGTAGATATTGGGTAATTGGAACTGAAGGGATACAGATTGTGCAACAGGACTGATTGTAAAAACTCAGAAATGGATAGCACAATACTACCTAACTGTAATACAATAATATTAGAACTCTGAATGAAGCTGATGTGAGAATGATGGGGGGGGGGAAGGGCTGGGGGCACAAATGAAATCAGAAGGAAAGATAGACAATAAAGACTGAGATGGTAAAATCTAGGAATGCCTAGAGTGTATAATGACAGTGACTAAATGTGCAAATTTAAAAATGTTTCTGCACGAGGAAGAACAAAGGAATGTCAGTTATGCAGGGTGTTGAAAATAGATGGTGATTAATATTTTAAAACTAACGTATGTGTGAGACAAGCAAAAAATGTTTATTTGGTATAAAATTTATATTTTGACTAGTGCATTTCCTAATATCACTTATGTGGACAGCTTAATCGAACACCATAGTACTTGGAACCTTGCATAGGGCATGAGATTTTGTAGGTTTGTCCAGAGTGATGCCTTGATAAATCCCAGAGTGATTTGAACAGTGAATAGGGAAGTGTTTGCAGAGTTCCCTAGAGGGAGTGGTGAGAAAGGGGGAAAATTCAACTTCCCCAAGTGGAGAATTCTTGATATTCTCATAGGCAGTGGGGACAACCAAAGCAATAGGCTGAGCCTCCAATCTTGGGGTTTGTTCATAGGAAACTTAATCACGCAAAGGATAGGCTAAGCCTACTTAAAATTAGGCCTAGGAGTCACCCCCAAGAGAACCTCTTCTGTTGCTCAGATGTGGCTTCTTTCTCTCGGCTGACACAGCAAGCAAACTCACTGCCCTCCCCCTGCCTACGTGCGACATGATTCCCAGGGGCGTGGACCTTCCTGGCAACGTGGGACAGAAATCCTAGAATGAGCTGAGACTCAGCATCAAGGGATTGAGAAAATCATCTTGACCAAAAGTGGGAGGAGCGAAATGAGACAAAATAAAGTGTCAATGGCTGAGAGATTCCAGAGTCAAGAGGTTATCCTGGAGGTTATTCTTACAGATTAAATAGATATCACCTGTTTAGTTAAGGCGTAATTGAGAGGCTGGAGGGAACTGCCTGAAAATGTGGAGCTGTGCTCCGGTGTCCATGTTTCTTGAAGATAATTGTATGATGATATGGCCGTCGCAGTGTGACTGTGTGGTTGTGAGAGCCTTGTGTCTGATGCTCCTTTTGTCTACCTTATCGACAGACAAGTAAAACATATGGATTAAAAAGAAATAAATAATGGGGGGAACAAATGTTGAAATAAATTTAGTAGATTGAAAGTAGATTGGTGAAGGGGAGGGGTAAGGGGTATGGTATGTATGAATTTTTTTCTGTTGTCTTTTTATTGCTTTTTCTGAATTGATGCAGATGTTCTAATGATCACGATGATGAATATGCAACTATGTGATGATAGTATGAGTTACTGATTATATAACAAGAACGGAATGATATGATAAGAATGTTTGTGTTTGTATGTGGTTATGTATCATAAATAAAAAACAAAAATAAATAAATAAATAAATAAAAAAGCTTGACCTTCAAGCTGATTTTGAATTGGACCGAAGGAAAACTTCCTTGGAAAGAGTCCAGAGCAGTGACTTTTTCTTCCCTAGTTACCTCCCACAACCTCTCTACCTTCTTCTGGGAAGCTGACCTCTATGGACTACATCATTCAAACTCCCTTGCCCCTGGGCTTCTCTTTGGGCTTTGACTTTAGGAGGCACCAAGTGGAGACTGAATGACAAGAGTAGAGAGAAATATTGGGGAACTTATTCTTGTTTCCCTCTGCCTTACCTAAGTTCTTAGAGTGACTGTATTCCTCTATGGCCATAAATCTTGTCAGGAAATCCTTCTTCCATAGTTCTAGTTCTAGTGGGGCTCTGGTAGTAACATTCCCTCCCCTTGCCCCTTCAGGCCAGGAGTGTTACTGGCATGTTCTCTCCCTCTATACTTTCATTCATTCAATTTCCAATATCTTCAATTGAGTCTATTCCCGTTCCCCTAACTCAAAGCTTGCTATCTCCTACAGGTCTATGTGATCTTCTAAGAAATCTTTCTAAATATTCCATTACCAACAGAGCAATAATAGTTGGTACTATTATTCTGATGAATCTAGTATGACATTAGCATTCTACTGTCTTCATAGTTCCATGACTGTTTGGCTTTGTCAGCCTGGTCATCCCAGCATGGCAATACATTTGTTAGGGGAAGGGAACTTTAGCAATTAGAATCCTCTAATCAAGAACATACTTTAGCTGGAAGGAATTTTAGAGATTACTTTCTCTCTAAATGCGGAAGGTAAGACTCAGGGGAGGTAAGGCTCAGAAAAGGGCTCTTTTCCACACAGCTAAATAGTGGAAAAGCTAAGTCTAGAATCTCGATTCTTCCTACCCCTTCACCACGCTATGATGCTGTACTGGGAACTTATTAGGTACACAATATGCTGATGACTCATTTCCAAATTTATACAGGGATTTTTGTCTGGTTTTTTCAATGCTATGCCCCAATGTTTAGATGAGTACATAGTATGTGCTCAACAACAAGACAAATTCCTTGGAAATGAGCTAACTGGAACTTGGAGGATCATTTATAGTAATAATACCTTTATACATGTAGAGAAAATGTATACTTTTTAAAGTGCTTTCATACATATGAGCCCATTTGATCTCTCTGAAGCTGACATGTCAGGGATTTTTAGTACTATTTAAAAGGTGCAGGAAACTGAGCCTCTGAGGAATTAAAAGGCACAAGTTCTCCTGACTACTAAGCAGCAGAGCTGACATGAGTATTTATATTTTCTGACTCTATTTCACTACTATCTCCATAACTCTTCTATTTCACGTTGCTTCTTCAGTTTTGCCTTTCTGTTTCTAGGGATGGTGGGATGATTCAGGGAGCTAGTCAGAATATTCACAACAGAATATTCACAACAGGTAGGTCACACACTTATGCTGAAAGAAGTGATTTTGCTTCTTTAAAAGGCCACCGTTAAGGGTACTTCTATTCAACTTCTGATTAGAAGCAGCCTGCAGATTTACTACCTGCCTTCACTTCCTGAGACTATGAGGCAGTAAACCTGTGGGTACCTGAGAGCAGTTAACACTTTTGAGATATCACTCCCTGACCAGATCTATTCTAACCAGATGCTCATAAGAGAAACAAATAACACCTTGTTCTTGGTCTGACCCCATCAGAGAGAGGTGACACATTGGAATTCTTCAAAACCAAAAGTATCAGGAAGCTACCTACAGATCTTTCACTTGAATTCTCTTATAAAGCCACCTTGATCCAAATTTCAGGCAGGATTCTAGTTTCTATACTAGAATATTCTCTGATCCTAATCAGAGCATTACAGGAGTCAAAGCCAACCTAAACATCTAACCAATTTCTCCGGATTTCAGTTTCCATTAAGAACCCATAGTATCAGATAAGAAAATGGCTGAAGGTCCTGTATCAGATCACAAACTCAAATATCTCTCAGGTGCCTGGCAAGTAATGTGAAAGCTCAGTGTGGGGAAATCAAGAGTGGTGACATCTGTAGTGAACTGTAATAAACTAATTTAACAGTTGCTTCCCAGCTCCAACTATCAGCTGCTTTGTGGGAATGTGAACCAAGAGTTGACAACTCTTCCATATCTTTTTTAAAGTTGGAAATGTGCATTTAAAAAATGTGAAATCTGGTTTTAAAAAGTTAGCTACCAATTCAAACGTGCAGTTCTGTTGCGAACCATGGGTAGCCAGACAGTTTCATTTTTACCTATGGAGTAGGTTCCTTTCCTGCAAGAGAGAGGAAGGATAGCAAATGTGCCACTTCTAAGTCAAATATGGGATAAGGTTTATGGCTGTTTCTCACAAAACAGCGCAAGAAAAGGTGATAAACTTCCTGAGTTAGTAGGAATGTGCTTCATCTCAGATTTGGGAGTATCCGCTTCATGAGTTAAGTGGATTAATGTGTCCTCTCTGGGAGTTATTTGGAGAATAAAGACCCCTTTGCTAGGTACCTGGGGAAATGTATCTTCTCTGGGAGTATCTGGGATAACCGTATACTCAAGGAGTATGGGAAGGGGCAATAACCTCTAGGAGTATTGGGAGAACAGAGAAAGAACGGGGGTGAGAAAGAACGAGGGTGGACAGCTACTGCGAAGCACTAGGAGGGGCACCATCTCTTCAGTGAAGGTGGGGTTGGAAACAGCAATAACCTCTCCTCGGGCGCCCTCTTTGGGCACCTCTTGCTCACCGTCGGCGCGCAGCCGTCGACTCCTGCGACCTCCATCTTAACGCACCTTTCTGCGCAGGCGCAGCAGAGCCTCAGGTTCCGGCCCAGGGTAGAACCCCGCCCCTAAGCACGCCGTCCACTCCGCGAGCATGCGCTGACCACGCCCCACCGCGAGCCCGCCTCCGACCGCGCCCCTCCCGCCAGCCTCCCGCCAGCCTCCCGTCTGCATCCCGCCCCACTGTGCTTCCCCGAAAGGGGCCAGCTGCTTTGAAGTACCCGAGCACAGGGGGAACGGAGATGAATTACTGAGTCCCTGCCTGTAGATCACAGATTGATGAGGGGAGACAAATTATAACAATATAGACTGTTGGAGGGAGGAGGTCAAGGTTAGTTAGGTCCTAAAGGTTTCCCGATATCAGAGCCTAGAAGGCAGTAGAAACGGCTGCCGTATATTCCAACAAGGGGTACAGAATGTGCACAGGCACAGAGGTGTAAAGGTGCATGATGCATGTGGGGTAACTGAAAAGGTGTGCTTTAGAATTGTGGCAGGTTGGTGGGAAATAAACTGGCTGTACTGTCTTGGATTTTCAGCTTGGAGACTGAATAGTTTTAACAATAGAGCGATCTACCCGAGTGTGTGAAGAGAACAGGGGAAGAAGGTAGGCGATGATTGCAGTAATCCAGACAAAAGAAACTAAAAACCGCTATTCCACTTGAGTAGTGGGAATTGAGATGAGTCAATGGATCAAGAAACATTTTTAAGGTAGAAATGACAGACAACAGCAAATGGTTTGGGAGAAGAGAAGGAGGAAATTAAATGACTGGACCACTGAATTGAAAGGATTTATTTAGCACAAATGGAAGTGAGGAAGTGGGAAGTCGGATAAATTACCTCCCAGTGCCTCCACTCCATCCCTGCCCCGCAAGTATTGATAGTGCAATCCCACATAGGTATCTTTCTTGCTTCAGTTTTTCTGATCCCATGTGGAGGAAGACTGTTTTACCTTGTTTCCTCCCTTTTGGGAGTAGACTTTCTACTCCAGCTCTTCCTTGAAGAGCCTGAATGAAATGGCCCATATGCACTCCTAGGCTTAGCTTTCTGTCTTGTCCATGTCAGTCTGAGCCCTCTGCCAAACCCTGAAGGCAAATTCTTTCCCCAGTGTGGCCTCTTCCTAGTGCTCAGAGCTCAGCTCGAGTTTAGTGATTCTAGACAAAGGAAAGAGATAGCATGAACTAGTTCTCACTGGCACATAATGTCATCTCTTCAAGATCTTTGCAGAAGCTGAGACCCTCATCCCATGTCTGTGTTAATCAGATTGGTGGTTTCTGGTTGAGGTCAAGATGTTACCCGCAATACTACCTAACTGTAATGTAATTATGTTAAAATACTGAATGAAGCTGCATGCGAGAATGATAGAGGGAGGAGGGCTGGGGACATAAATGAAATCAGAAAGAAAGATAGATGTTAAAGATCGAGATGGTATAATCCAGAATGCCTGGAGTGTATAATAATAGTGAAATGCACAATGTATAAATCTTAAAAATGCTTTTGCATGAGGAAGAACAAAGGATTGTCATTATTGCAAGGTGCTGAAAATAGATGATAATACTTTAAAATATCACCTTAGGTGTGAGACTAAAGCAAAAAATGTTTATTTGTCACAAAATTTATATTTTGACTAGAGCATTTCCTAATATAACCCATGCAGATAGTTTGATTAAACGTCATAA
>PVIY010043491.1:0-20298 GCA_004026745.1 Myrmecophaga tridactyla
CCTGGAATGCTTAGAATGAATCCACAGGGTACTGTGTTTTTCATACCCATTTAGCTGTATCTCACCAGTCTATTAATTTGAGTTACTTCACATGAGAGTAGAATATGATTTTTTCAGCATTCCAAAGCAAGCTTTTGAATAATATTCTTAAACTATTTTATATTTTTAATTTTTCAGCTATTAAAAAGAAAATATAAAAAGAGCATATTAAAAATTGTACATGCATCATTCAAAATTAACTACTCACCCATATGTGAACCTACTTAAGACCTTTTTATCAAGAAATTTAAATATTACAAATAAATTTCTCTCCCCATTCCTATTCTTCAGTTCTGCAGATGCAAATGAAACCTGAATTTGTTTCTCTCCCCATTCCTGTGTGTTATGGCACATTTCAGTTTGTGCCATAACAGAGACTCTTAGTTCTTAGATTTTCACATCCCCAACATTCTTGTCTTCTATTGTACCCCAGCCACTCTCTCCTATAGTTTTGTCCCAGATCCTGTCATATCTGATGATGGAAACACCTCCTGAACTTAATTTTAAGCATCCATTCTCTGACTGCTAGCAACTCTCTTCCCAGTTTACTTACATCACTAGAACTCACACTGCAAAAGTTTTGTGACACTTTAAGTTGGCCATTCTACCATCCCTACTACATTTGTCTGTCCCACATTCTTGTCTATTCTTCCTTTCTTACAAAACATAATTATATTCTATCAAAATAATCATTCTTTAAATAACCTTCAACACCTTGTCTCTCTCAAAAAAACTCCTCAACTATATATATCAGGATACAAGCATCTGGACATGGCTAAAGTGAAATAGAAATGTGCTAATTTTTCTTACCATGAGTGGTTCCTGGTTTGGTGGGCTCTAAAGCTTACAGAATATGGGCTCTCTTTATAAAAAAGAATACAGGAGTATGAATACGAAATACCCACAGCCACTTTAACACCATTGGCACATATACATTCTAATAGAGAGAATGATGTTAAATCAATTGTAGTTAAAATATCTTATTTTTGGCCGACTTTATTTAAAAATATATGACCATGTGAAAAAATACTGCTAGGCACACTCAAAGATCAATGGGTTGGGCCAATTAGAGGCCCTTATGGTTAGGCTGCGTTAGCATGACAAGTAACTTGCTTCTGTGTAGAAGTTAAATACTACATTCACAAATCTCAAGTGATATTCAGTACTCCCAAGAAATCTCTGGGCAACTCAGTTTCACATCTTCACCCTCTGGTCAATCCTGACACCCACACCCACTCATTTTAAGCTAATGATCTCCCCTTATAATTCATAGCGGATATAGGTGCAATCAAATGAGAAGCAGCTCTTCCTCTTATTGGTTCATCTGCATTCATTTTCATGCACATGTCTTCCCTTCTTTTACAATAAAATAATACTGTATGTGGGCGTGTCCATTACCTATGTACTTCTGAAGTGAATGCCATACTCTTACACAATCAGGAGCTTTGCATTTACAATCATCTTCTCTTTCCCATGAATCATTATAATTTCTGTGCAATTTAATAGCAGATGAACATTATATAATATTGCTTCTTTTACAAAATAAGCAAACACAAAATCAACCTTAGCCCTGCATCCCACCTCCACCCTTCTATGTCTTATAGAAATCTTCCTGAATAGACAGTACTCCCGTTTCCATGAACTCACCTTCCATTTTCTATTTAATCCATTTCAACTGGCCTTTTCTCAAATGAACAGATTCTAGACGCAAGTTCAATTTTTCTCGTTAATTTAAAGATATTTTTCATTGTTCCTTTCATGTAGTATTGCTTGGTAAGTCATCTGATGACAATTATTTGTTTGTGGATAAACTTTTTTCTCTAAGAGCTTTTAGAATTTTCTCTTTATACTAAAATTCCACTACTCTCTGTCGAGATGTGTGTGTGTGTGTGTGCATTTTTTTGTGTGTGTATCTGTGTGTAATTTACCCAGTACAGCCATAAGTGGGACTTTTCAGTTGGATAATTCATACATGACTCATGTTGGTTGTTAGTACTGGAGATTTTTCAGCTGTACTTTTGTTACGTACATCTTCTTTATATTTCCTGGCCTGTGAGATTGGATAGGGGTATTATGGTTGATTTGTCAATTTCTTCTTACAATTCTGCATTTTTCTTTCATCTCAGATCTTTGAGCATTTTAAATATGTTTATTTTAAGTTTTTTTGGCAAAATATTTCATAAAGCTAATATCACCTAGAGTAGACGCATGTTATAATTGCTGTACCTTTGATAATAATATGTTCCTTAATGTGTTGTATGCCTTTTTTTTAAGTCTCCCATTCTGAGTAAGAACATCTCTTTGTTTTCTCTCTTTATACCCCCCACCCCCCCACACATTCTTGCCCATCTCTTCCCATTTGTATCTACCTGAACCCTCTAGATCCAAATTCACTAGTCTTCAAAGTCTGCCATTTATAATGTTCTTTTCTAGTTCCTGTTCTAAGATGATAAAGGTGATATCATTAATGCCGTTATTGATATGGTAGGCTGCTTGGTTTAATTCTTGGTAGCAGATTCTTTGCCTTCCCAACACCCTAGCTCCTAGCTTTCTGCAAACCTGTAGTACCAGTCAGTGGGTCCTTCACAGGCATGGGCACCTCACATTGTGAAGCTGTGAACCTGGCCCTGGTCAACCATTTGGGTGGAATACCTTTGGCCAGTTTCCTACCACTTCTCCTCCACTCCTGCTTTGCTTTTCAGCTCCATTTCTATTCTACAGTAATGATTATCTTATCTGTGAGTCTGGCTATGTCTTGTTTGTATTTTCTTTTACATTCTGTCTCATTGCCATGTATTTTGGGTAAATGTGGTACTAGAAAGGGTATACTTGCTGTTTCATCTTGACAGGAAACATACCTGTTTCTTTTCCATAGCGGTCTGATATTTCTCCGTGTCCATATTTCTCTGAATGTTATAATCATACACATGCCTTCGTTTTTTTCCTCTATTAACTCTTTTTTCCTTAGTGATTGGGTTTCTATGGTTGTTGTTGAGTTTTGGATCTCTTTTTCATGGAGTAAATTTTTCTTGCAATTGATGATTCTTGGACTCATGGTATTTTATATATGATTAGAAAGGAAGGGGTGATAATATGGCCAGAATGTTCAATATTTACATTTTGGATATTGAGGTTCATACACCTTCTTTGGCTTATTAGTTTTCTGGGATATTGGGGTCACATTATACTAAATAGAAAAGTATTTATTCTTCTGAGATTCAGATTGAACTTGAGACCCTCTTATGATAGCCCCATGCCTGCCCCATCCATTTCCTATTTTGTTAATTCATCTGCAAGTATCTTTGGAATTGTTCGTAGTTACAAGGTGAAGGAATCTCTTGTTTACCACCATTAATCTGTTCCTAAATTTATTCAAGAGCATAGTTTTCATTATTTTATATGGCAAAAAATATGTTACCAAGACCCTCAATGCTTTTAGCTAATTTCCTGACCCATAATTGAAACACAGTAAAGTGTTTATATAAGTAAAAACTATCATCTTAAAATGGATAAATGATTAAAACATTACTTCCTA
This sequence comes from Myrmecophaga tridactyla, assembly GCA_004026745.1. Taxonomy (NCBI): domain Eukaryota; kingdom Metazoa; phylum Chordata; class Mammalia; order Pilosa; family Myrmecophagidae; genus Myrmecophaga; species Myrmecophaga tridactyla. Next base: position 3,575 of record PVIY010043491.1, read on the forward strand.
ATCCTAAAAAATATGTGGTAGTGAAGTGTTGCTTTGTTTGCAATAAAGCTGAAACTCATCTCTTGGTGAGAGCTGCATCTGGGGTATAGTTCTCCTTTGATGGTACACACATATGCTTTTTAAAAAGTTTCCAAATGATTCTAATGTTCTAAATAATTTTTAAAATATTACTCATGATTTTTCTTGCATATATTCTGTTCTAAAGGTTGGTTGAATTTTTGGGACTCAAATCTAACATTTTCCAACATAAGTATAGATTTTAAATGCTGCATTGAGAGATACACACATTCAGTGATTTTTGAAATGTTTAAAACAATGAGGTTTCCCTTTTACCAGTAAAAAAAATGTTAACAGAGGCAACATGTTGTAGGATACCCCTGTAGGTTCTCTCGCATGCCTTAAATATGTGTCTGTTCTTGTTTCTACATCATTCTTACCTCCTATTCTTAAATAAGTAAGAATGAGGGATCAGTGCCTCATTGTCAGTTGTTTCTATACCTTGCTTTAGCAGTAGCTGGCTTGGCCATATTAATCCAGCCTTGTCTGTGTTCTATTAAAAGAGAGGTACTCCTCCATATTCACCCTGGCTATTTCCTCTTGAGCATAGCTACTAGAAATGTGGTCAGTGGCCAGGCATTGTCAGCTTCACTTGGGAGCTTGTTAGAAATGCTGGCTCTAAGGTCCATACCACATCCACTGAATCCTAATCTGGGGGTGAGGTGTAGGAAGCTCCATGTGATTCTTATGCACACTCAAGTTTGAGAAATTGTGCTCCAGTCAATAAATATCAGTATTTCTCATCCTAGTTGCATATTAGAGTCACGTGGGGTGCTTCACAATTGTGATGCTAGAGCTTCACCCTAGACTAATTAAATCAGAATTTCTGGAGAAGTCTTATTAAATGTTTTCCAGCTGATTTGATGTGCAGCTGGGTGAGAATCATTGCTCTGGGTAAGTGGTTCTCAATCAGGAGAGTTTTGCCCCCTAGCAAGGGACATTTGGCAACTTCTATAAACATTTTTCATTATCACAACTGAGGCAATACTTCTGGCTTCTAGTGAGAGGCCAAGGACGCCGTTAAACATCACATAATGCACAGAACAGTCCCCACAGCAAAGAATTATCTGGTCCCAAATGCCAGTTGTACTGAGGTTAAGAAACTCTGCTCTAGTATATGTTTTGGCTTTAGTATTCCGTTCACTTCCATTCCAAGTGTTCTCTGGTAAGAACAGCTAGGGAGGTCAAAAAGATTGGTAGAGGTGAGTAAAGAAGGGAATTTGAATGTTCTGAAAGCTAAATAACTAAGCCCCCAGATCTTTCTTATTGATGATCTTTTCCTTCTGAGACTGGGCACAGCAATTGGTGGTAACCAATAAAAGAAACAGAAAACTAACTGGTATTTTAGGATATATTTTCTGCACTCAAATTTTAGTTAAGTATGTGGATATTTTGTGGGGTTTTTTGGCAACCTGAAATATGATCTTGTGCCTTTTCTCCATTAATAAATGTATTTCGCTCAGTACATACTTTTTTTAGAATAATCTTATCAATCTTTTTGCTTCATTCTTACAGTATAAATAAAAAAGCAGATCATGAGTCTGAAATACAGTCTTTGTTGAAGCTGAATTCAAAAAATAATGACTACCTTAAACAACTATACAAGGAAGCTTATCACATTGGTGCTATTTTCCACCTTACCAAATTTAAAGCAGAAGAAATGGAAGAGAAAATAGCAGAAGTGAGAAGAAAATACAAGGTTGTGTATCTCTATGTTCTTATTTATGGAAAAAAATTTAAATAGCCTGAATTTTATTGATTTAATCTTGATAGAGTTTAATTTAAGGGATAATAATATTTTTTTTAAATCACTCCCTCTGATAAATCAGAGGAAAATCACCTGTCCCTAGAGGCCCAGCCTGAACAGAAGAGGATGTGGTGTTAATGTAGCTAATTTGCACTGGTTTCTACTCTTTGCTATTACTGACCAGAAACTACCTGGAGCACCAGGTGCAGGCTGCTAGCTCAAGTTCATCCTGTATATCCAGTGCATATTATTTCCTGCTAATGGTAGGAAAAGGGGATGTTGAAGGGGGTGCTTGCATCCCATGTAACATAAGAATAGAGAGTATCTAAATCAGGTGTGCAACTTACTGGATTTCAGAGTACAAGCAGTTTTTAGTCCACAGAGCTACAGAAACAAGTGCTTACGTGCCTCAAACCCACTCCTAAGTGAGAGATATGATGTCTAAACACTCCCTACTATTTGGCATAAAGACTAGACAGTCAGGCCCACTTTCCTGCACCTGCAGTAACCATATAACACATTGGTGCCATAAATCATTCATCTCATACCCACACTTCCGATATTTGGCATCTTCTCACTAAAGACCTATGATCATAAAATTGCCTAGAAATTGTATGATCTACACTTCATGTCCAAGACCTACTGCTAGTCCTATTTTCAGAGAAGACTTTCCTTGTGCCATCTTACTTTAGGACATGTGGATTATCTGCCAGTAAAAATTTCTGGACTGGGAGACTAAGGTGGTATCCCACACAGAGTCCACCTGTTCACTTGATATACTGCACCTGTGTCCCTCTCAATGGATGTTTAATGGATTCCCCATATTTTACTTGTTCTGAAGGTAAAATTATGTGTACTAAAAATTAACCTTGGGCAGTGCAATGGTGGCTGGGTTCAATTTCTGGAGCCTGCCCATGCCAAAAAAAAATGATAATAACCTTAAAGAGTATTTTAAAATATAAATTATATGATTGTATAAAAGGACAGTAAAACAAATCTCAATAAATTTGAAAAGATTGAAATCATATATATAGAGGAAGTTCTTGAGCCCAAATGAAATTAAATTCAAAATTATTAATAAAATACCTAAGAAAGTCCAAATAATTGGAAATTAAACAACATAATACTAGTTCTGTGGATCATGGTAAATTGGAGAATATTGCAAACTGACTAATAATGCAATTTGTCATATAAAAATCTGTGGTTTTTTTCATTTATGTGGATGTCTGTGAAAATGGTAGAGGAGACATATCCAAGCACCCATCCTTCCATAGAAATATAAAAAAAAAATCAAGCACAAGCCCTCAGAATCAACTCTTTCAGAATTCTTAAAGACAGCCTGAAGTTTACAGCAAGCATGTGAATGTTGAATCAAGAAAATGGCAACTTAAAAATGGTATTATGGCATTTTTATTTATTTCTTCCCTATACCTATTTCTGGATCAGCACTAGTCTTGAAGACGTCAGCCCATTTTCTCAATGTGGGACCCTGATCCTTGGTTCCAAAGGAAGTATAGCAGACCTGATTGACAAACAGTTGTGTTTGTTTATTCTAACCTATCAACAGTCTTTCAGGGGGTGTGAGGGTAGATGAGTGGTAGAATTCTCACCTGCCATGCAGAAGACCCGGATTCCATTCCTGGCCCACGCACTTCCAGAACAAACAAACAAATGAAATAAAACAAAATTCAACAAATGGTGCTGCAATAAGGGGATACTCGCATGGAAAAAGAATGACGTGTGACCCCCGCCATACCGCATACAAAGGGGAAAAAAAAAAAAGTCTCTCAGAAGTACTGGCATATGGTACTTGTCTTTGCTTCACTTAACTTGGACTCATTCAGGACCGAAACTTGAACTCATTCAGGGTAGAGAAATTGCAGATATTCCTCAAAAACATTGTAAGGTAAATGAACAACTCACAGCTACTTGGGGCAAGAGATCATGGTTGAGGTATACAAACAGGCATTGAGAGTCTGGGAGGAAAAGTTAGGGAGGGAGTCTTGTTTTTGTTTTGTTTGTTTGGAAATTAGGCATTCAAAAGTAACGATGTATACTGAAGGATTTCAAAAGCCATGAGCTTGATCAGAGCAGGCCACATGCTCAGGAAAGAGCTAGGAGGAAGATACGCTTTCACCGTAGGCTCAGTGAAAGCAGGAATTGTAAATGGCCTGACTAAAAATTGAAGGAGTGCCCCAGCACAGAAAAAAAAATCATAAAGACCAGGAGAGGTTTCTCTTTCTCTTTCTATCTCTCTCTCTCCCTTCCTCTGTCCCTCTTCTTTTTTTGGCTGTTGACATTTATTCTATGTAAACTACGTAAACACAATATGAAGGAACAAACTTCAGAGATCACACATGACAGAAAACAGACTTTATAAAATAGTTTAGAAAAGCATTAAACACAGAGGTATAATCTACAAAAAGCAACAAAAACAAATGTTAGGGAGGGGAATAATCTGATTTATAATACAATTTATAATGTATAATTTTTATAAAATTTATAATATAAAAATATAAATAATTTATAACAGATAATTTAAAGCACCCAGAATGTCCAATTTTCTACACAAATATGAAACGTGCAAAGAAACAAGACTAAAGGAAACCATGGGCAAGAAGCTAATGGAAACAATGAGAAAAATGACGTGTGAACAGATGGAGAATATTCAGAAGGGTACAAAAATTATAAAAGTGAACTAAACAGAAATTATGGGCCTAAAAGTGCAATAACTGAAGTGAACAAAAATAAAACGACTTGCTAGAAGGTTTCAATAGCAGATGTGAGCAGGCAGAAAAAGAATCAATAAACTCAAAGACAGATTATTGGAAATTATCCAGTCTGAGGAATTGTAATAAAGGAGAATGAAGAAAAATGAACAGAGCCTACGAGATATGTGGGATACCACCAGGCATATCAACATGTACACAATGGGAATCCCAGAAAGAGAAGAGAGACAGAAAGGAGTAGAAAGAATATTTGAAGACATAGAAATGAAAAATTCACAAATTTGATTTAAAAAAAAGACACAAATCTAGATGCAAATCAACACATCCAAGAGACTCAAAAATACTTCAAGGATAAATGCAAAGAGAGCCACACCAAGACACATTATAATCCAATTCTCAAAAGCCAAGGGAAATCTTAAAGGCAGCAAGAGGAAGGTAACAACTTGAAATGTATCATGGAATAAATGGAAGAGCTAAAATTGTGAAACTTCTAGAAGAAAATTTTGAACAGGACACAAAAGATATGAAGCATAAAAGAGAAATGTTATAAAAAGGATTTCACAATGAAAAACTGCTGTTCTTTGAAAGCTTCTATAAAAAAATGAAAAGGCGAGCCACAGACTAAGAGGAAATATCTATAAAATATTTATCCAATAAAGGCTTTTAGTCAGAATATTAAGAACTTTACAACCCAATTAAAGGAAAAACAAAACAATAAAAAATGCTCAAGAGTCTTGAAGAGCTGCTTACAATAGCAGATATATAAATCTAATTTACACATGAAAAGATGCTCACTATACTAGCCATCAGGTAAAACAAATCAAAACCTTAATGCATTACCACTAGAATGGCTAAAATTAAAAGACTGATAATATTATGTGCTCTTGAGCATGTGGAGAACTCTCATTCATTGCTGATGACAATGCAAAATGTTAAGCCACCTCAGAAAACATTTTGGCAATTTCTTATGTGTTTAAATAAATAAACTTAAATGCTATTCAAAAATTCCATCCCTAAGTGCTTACCTAAGAAGCCTCAAAATACATGCTCATACATAAAGCTGTACACAAATGTTCATAACAGTATTTTTCATAATATCAAAATACTGTAAACAACAAAATGTCTATCAGCTGGTGAATGTATTAACAGATTACAGAACATCCCTATTATGAGATAACAATAATAAAGAACAAAGTAATGGTACATGCAACAGTATAGATAAATCTCACAAACATCGTGCTAAGTGAAAGGCATCAAACACAGAAAGACTACACAGTTATATTTCTGGATTCCATTTGTTTCAAACCTTATGAGACGCAAAATGATAATGGCAAAAAGCAGATCAATGGTTGCCTGTTTCTGGGCATCCAAGGAATCAATAGACTGCAAGGAGGTATTAGAGAGCTTTGCAGAGTGATAGGAATATTCCATACCAAATGGTGGCGACGTAAGAAAATAAAATGAGATTAAGGTGTTGTTTAAAGAGAACTTTGAAGGTATTGGAAATATTCTATTTCTGAAGCTGGTTGGTGTGTGTTCATGGGCGTTCGTGTTATCAGTATTTCTATTATCATCCCGTACCTTACAAATAAATGGTGTTAAGGTATGAAACATTTTGTAAAACAAGTGAAAAATAAATGGCACAGTGATGTTAAGCTTCTCAGTATATGTTAAGTGTAAAATGAAAACAAAATTAAGAAAACTACATTATTCTCAAAGACATGAAAACATCAAAGAAAAATACCCCAAATTCGCAAAGCACATCTTTGGATTTTGGAGGTTCGGTTTATTTTAATTGACTTTTATTTTTTTGTGATTTAAAAATGTTTCTACAGACTACATATAGACCTTCATAAAAAAAAAAAAAGAAAGTTAAGAAAGCATCTTTGTATTAACTTTTAGATAGGACCTGGCTTTCTGCTAGGATCCTGACCATCAAAAAGTGTCCTAGCAATGCACAGCCAAAGAGCCATCCTACCTATCTAATTCAGTCCAGTCTAGAGTTACTTGCACAATTGCCAAATTTTGCTTTATGATTTTAACTTTTTAAAGTCTCTCTCTTCTTTCCTGATTTCAAACCTTAATGCAATGTGAATTTTCCAAATTTTTCTTAATGTTCCTTTTGTAGCTGGAACCAAACTTGTGCTGCTATCTTGATTCAGAGCTTAGGTCAATTGGAATTTACTGTTTACTCACCTTTTCTCTTTGAATGTGTATTCCGGACACACAGCTTCCATCCTCTGCTCTTTCAGCTGTCTTTTGTCCTCGTGCAGCAGTCTCTTCCAGTAGCATAGCTCTCTGCTGCCACCTTCTGGTTGCTGGCTGCTAGAACAAGGCAGAGGGTCAAAGGTGAGGATGTTTTAGTATGAACTCTTCCAGCGACTGAGACGCTGTCACCCCCTTTTCCTAAGCTGCTCTCAACCTCTTCACAGTGACCTGTTGATCTCTTTTATCCCTATTCTTAAAAACAAGAATTGAGTTGTTGTGACAGACCGTATGGCTTGCCAAGCCCCCCAACTTTACTCTCTGGCCTTTATAGAAAAAGTTTGCTGACTCCTGCTCTAAAGAATACAGAAATAACGGGGATGGGGGGTGGGAGTGGGTGGAGCATCCATTTCCTTTAGGGCAGAGGTAAAGTACCCAGAGAAGAAACGAACTTGAAAGAGCCTCCTCTCTTCTAAAGCAGAGTGAGATTTTGTTGGCGAGGATGAGGCTGTGTCTCCAGGGATGATGAAGTGCATGGCTGAAGCCTACCCATAGCGTCTCCTTGCCAAGCTGCCAGAGAAAGATGATGGGGAATAAATGGGGTTTCTGAGCAGACAGACTCAGTGGAGGGCAAGGACCACTGCCCGCCACAGTGCCGCAGCAGGAAAGAGGAATAAAGGCCCATCATAACAGGATAGGAAGCCCTTTTCTCATGGCCTTGCATGCCCCCCTCTGCCCTCTGTGATAAAGCTTAACTTTACTCCAGCTGGCAAAAGAAACTCCCTGCAGGATCCAGTTGTAGTATCATAAATCACAGTAAATAAGAGAGGATTTGAAGATAAGTGGCAATATCTTGATAACCAGCACAAATATGTATTCCATACTAAAGTTTCTCTAATTTGGTTGGTTCGTGTGTGAAATCAAGCACTATGTATGCATTTATCTGTCATGACTTTTGTTTCTTTTAATACTGAAGAATTCTCTACCTTTTATTTCTTTGTCTTTCATTACATGTACATTTTTAAAGAGTCTAGGCCATTTTTTTTGCAAACACTCCCCCTGCCCCCAGTATGGATTTATCCTTTTGCTTCTTCATAATTATGTGCAGATAAACACTTTTGACACAAATATTATGTAGTTCTTGTGTCCTCAGTGCAACATATCAGAATGCACATGATATTAATTTGTTTCACTGTTAGCGATATTTAGCTCAATCATGTGGTTAAGTTTTTGTCCCAACTGATTCATCCATTGTACTTTCCTCATTGTAATCAACGGAGTGATACTTTGAGAAAGTACAATAACTTATTTCCATTAAATTTTCAACCAATTGACTTAGCATCTTCTGATGACTTTAGGTTGAACCAATTTAAATCTAACAGTTGTGAAATGGTGATTTTCTGAGCTTTTCATTACCTTTACACGTAATTGTCAATTTGAGGAGCTCAGAGGCCTGACACAAGGAGAGCTGCAGGCTGTGCTCCTTGATGGGCAGCCTTCCCTCGTTCCTTATTCACGTCCTTATACTCTAGGAATATATGTTGCCTGCAATCCTAAATCAGAGATCAGGCCTCCCTGCCTCTCTCCCTGCTTCTCCCATTTCTTCTCTTCGAAGGGAAATATCTGTAGGCCTTATTGTGCTATCCAATCTCAAGATGCTACTTATGGATGAAAACCTGTGTGTTCTGACATTTTTAAGGGCCCTGAGTGTCACATTACATAGAAGGTTTGAAAAGATTTGTGAGTTTGAAAGAACCTTAAACTTTTACAGTTCCATCCTCCAACTTGGAGAGCAAAAGCAGTCTGTTTGTGATTCATTCATCTAGCTGTTCAATAAATTATTCATTCAACAAATGTTATATGCCAAACACAGTACTGGAAGCTGAGGCTAGAAGAGGGAGCTTAAAGTACTGTTGAGCAGACTGGTTCACGTAACAGCCCCCAGGAGTGTTGCAATCCTGTGGGCTAATAGTTGAAGCTTAATCAGGTTACAAATTAAGTAACCTCTGAGACCTGGGTTCTCAGTTTGCAGTAGGGATAATAGGTGCTCTGTCAGTAAATGCATATGATTAACTTGAGCATGTGCATGTGTACAGGCATTCGTCACTTTGCACAGCACCATGGTAATTGAAACACATGCATTTCTGAGGCATGCACTTGTTTTGCATGTTTCTGTTATACATGGCACTTCTAGAAAAGTGTCTGATCTACAGCAAATTCCTAAGGAGTGGCACTTACATTATTAAATCAGGAAAACTTACAGCTAATGTAGCTCTTTGTTATTTTCCAGCATTCTTTTGAATGTCTTCTGTGATGGTGGAATCAGTATTTTACTGAGCAGACCACACTGTAATTCAAGTGTTAATTCTACCTCCTGGGACTTTGTACCCATTTAATCCTGGTTTTGTTCTCAGCAGCTACATAACTCATTTTGTATAATTAAAAGGCATCATCTCCCCAATGCTCATACCTTTTCCAACAGATTCCATTTCAGAGTCAACTGTGGAATCACTAGGAGACTGGCACCTCCTTAACATAAAGTCTCGGTTCCGGTACTTAACATCTGGTGTAGGCTGCTGGGTTACAGAATTAAAAGAAGTATCACAGTTGCCTCAAAAGCCTGATGGATAAACAAGGAAGCTAATGCAAAGAGAGGGGCACGTGAGAGTGAGAGGCTCCATACTAAATATTTCTATTACACTGAAGTGTCCTAGGTATCCAGGTGTCACTTAGATGCTAAATTAATCTGACTGAGATTATGTGCGTTAGCATCCTGGTTCCATTATGTACTAATGATGTGTATTTGGGCAAGTTATGTAATTTCTGTCTCAGTTTTCCCTTTTGCTAAGGGGACAGTAATATCTGTTTTATAGATTTCATCGTGAAATTAAAACAAGTAAACATACATAGTAAGCAGGTGATATGTCATCCTTTTAGTAGTAGCACTAAAAGTCATGTAATATTATTGAGGTGGGGAATGACAATTTTTTGTTGGTCATAGGTTCTGATCCCCCTTGATGCGACTGCCTCATCCAAGTCACTTGACTTAAGGCCATGCCTCTTTCTGGGACAACTCACATCCAATGACTGATAAAATTAGAAGTATAGCTTTTTCACTTGCCCCAACTTGGGACAAATTCTTGTTTCAGCATTCCCCATCAGGTTGACCAAGCAGACTGTTGTTGAGGCTGCATCACAAATGAACGTATTTCTCTACCCATTCCTGCTTTCTTCTCTCTTCCGTAGGAGTTGACCCAAAGTGCGCTCCTTTATAAATATCCTGCAACCTAAGCTCCATCTCAGAGTCTTTAGGGAGCACAACTTGTGACGATAGGATAGAAAAACACATAAGTCCTCTCCCTCAGATGTGGTACCCTATGGCCTGAGTCCTTTACCATCAGTGTTTTCTATATGTCAGTGTTTGGTGTTTTGAAGGTATTTATAACCTAGTGGTTCTCCTAGGAACTGTCCAACATCTGGGCCTTTTGCCAACACTGTGGTGGACCAATCATATTTTGAGTAAAATGGATAGCACTGTGGGAAGTTCTTGAGAATCTGGTTGAAAACACTCTTTGTGGTCATGTGCCTGGTGGAATGACGTTGGCAGCCTCAGTGGTCACAGGAACCTTCACTTTTGGTGACTCATCATTTTAAAATCTTCTGGCTCATAGAAATTGGAGGTGTGGTAGGCTACAGAGCCTGGAAAATTCCCCACGGTGCTTGAGTGAATCTTCAGACAATTTTCCTACGGATGGTGGCAATTTGTCCAAGTTGAGTTGGTTTTGTGTAAATACAAAGTTTTCAAAATGGACTGTTTCCTTTATTTTTAAGGTAATACAATGGTTTACCTCTTGGATCTTTAGACTCTTTTTTTTTTTTAATTTTGGTATAATTTCTCATATACTGTCAACATTGTTTTCAGCCTTACAGCCAGAGTTTCTTTTTGTAACATATAACTTTATCCAATTTAGGAGACTGGATTCATTTCAACCATGGTGCTCTCTCTTAGTAGTTGAAATTAAATTTAAAAAACCTTTGAAGAATTTATTTTAAAGAACCACAAACTAAGTAATCCATATTGTAGCCATAATGATCTTTTTTAAAGCATGCACACCCTTCACTAATTTTCTTCATGGGCCTTAAAGGTCCTGCATAGTCTGGTAGTTGCTTATCTCTTCAGCTTCCTATCTTACCATTCCCCTCTTCCTCTCCCCAACACACACACACACACACACACACACACACACACACACACACACGTGATTTTCAACTACAGACAGAGGTCAAACTTAGCACTGTATTTTGGAGTATATTTTTTCTGTATACTATGGAGGCGTTTTTAATTTGGTTATTCAAGTTAATTATTTAGTTATTATTACTTATTATTAAATGTTTAATGAGTTGATAAAACTGTGATGAGGCAACTAATTTATTTTAAATTATCAAAATATATCATTGTATAAATTGGTTTTAGATGTAGTTGTATCCTTAGGTGATATAGTATGGTAAGGTTATTGCTTTACTTATCACCTTTCTATTTGCTTCTCTTGAGTTATTCTTTTACTTTGGAAGAACATACTTTTAATGTCACTTTATAGAATAGGGGAAGGATTGGAGGAGAAACCTACAGACTTGCTTCCTTAGACTGTCTCCAAAGATACCCTAATATAGAGGGATTTGATAAATAAGGAGGGCTATCAGAGAGGTTGCTGAACCTACACTATTCCTTCTTACAAAGCAAGACAGTTCTTTTCAGTCTGGCAGAGAGCCTAAATCCAAGCCAACTCCTCTGTTAAATAAGGAGTTCCAAGGTATAAGATGTAATTTTACAGTATGAGGTACTCTGTGAACTGCTATCAATTCTGGTTTTGTGTGATAATTTAAAGCACAACCAAGAAAAATTAAAGATTGTTTGTACAGGTAACAGAATGAATAGTTTTCCAATTTATTTATTTTTTTATTCATTTTGTGGCTATGAACGAAAGTGATGACCAAAGGAATAAAAAGGAATTGTTCCAGCCAAACAGAGAATCAGATCATATTTTGCAAACTTCACACTTGAATTGTACCTATCTTGTTTTCAAGTTGAACGTGTTTATTCTGAAAAGTAATACTGAAAAACAAACTGATCGGTTTTTTTTAAAAGAGGAATTGAAGATTGCCTAGTTCTTCCATTATGGTTACTTTGATTTTATGGTTCAAGACAATAAAGTACAATCTTAATTGAACTGAAATGCTATATTTTATTTTCTGCTCTGATATCACTTAATTACATCACCTCAAAAAAACACCATTTTTTTCTATTTTATAATGATTTATAATTAATATTTTACTCTTTGTTTTAAGTTATGTAAACTGTATCTTGTATTATCAATTGTTTTTTAAATGTTTTCTGATATCCTGTAAGCAAAAATCTCATTTTTACAAATTTGATAATGTATAGGGTAGAGAAGAATTCTTGAAAAAACTCATTCGAAGTCAAGTGGCTGCTTTAATACTGATTCAGGTAATTCAAATTTGGTTTCAATATTTCATTGTTTCTTTAATTTGCATTTTACTTAGCATGTTAAATTTGCCTGTAGTGAGGCTTCTTTTCACTACTTGGTTTGCAAGCTAGCAGTTTTCTCTTCTTAGCTGAAGACACTTGCCCTCTGTATACAACTAACAGTGTCTGATCATGCATAAAGAAACTGACCTTCCATATACGTATCTCATTTTGTGGCTTAATGGGGATTTCTGCCAGTCTAGTAAAAAAGGCAGTGGGATCTTATTCCTAAGTGTCTAAACTCTTAGCTTTACTTTGTGATGATGTTATGCTTTCCTTACTTCTACTGACTTCCACTTGAATTTCTTTATTTAACCCTGAAAGAAACAAGCTATGTAGTTTCTGTGTAAAGTTTTTGAAACTACAACATGAGAGCTAGCAAAATCAATGTCATTATTTTTTTAGATCGCTATCTACCACCTGTATAGCCTTTGCAAACACAGATTGGGTTCTTCAGATTCCTACATGTTTTAGGATGCCTCCCTTTCAGAAATACCTACCTACCCACATATATACATGCATCATACATATTTGAAATTATTATATTTTTTATATATAAACCAGAGGAAAAAAACAGTCTAAAATACAGATTTTTAAATTATTTGAAATTATCTGCATGGACTATCCTCTTTAAAGCAAAAATCTCATTATTTTTTCTACTAGGAAATTTGCTGTTTTCAGACATATGGCATCAGTGTTCCTCTGCTTCAACATGTTTGAAAATACCAGATTCACTAAGTTATTTCTATGCATACAAGCTCAGTAATCCCATGGTTTACCCAGCCTTTATTGTTTAATATTATGTTGTTGACTTCCTGTTTATTGGTTATATTTGGTTTGTAAGAATTACTATGTATTGTAATATGTGTTGTTAGTGCAGTCTCTAACCTCATAGTTCTCTAATACTTAAGAATATTTTATTTTTAATGTTTCTTTTATTTTTTCACTCATTTCTTCTAGTAATTAACTGTGTACTCTTTAAATAAACTATTTTTAACCCATCGCTTTTTATGGTGGTGTCTATCTTTTGATTTTCAAATAACCACAAAGATTATTACCTAACACAATAAGGGGCTTGATAAATTTTTAAGTTATTAATTATCAACTGAGTGATTTTAAATCTTTATTGGCAGAAAAAATTATATAATTTTCAAGAATTGCAGATGCAGGAGAGTCAAGAACTTGCAGAAAAGAAAGCAATATATACCCTAGCATTGTCCGAAATGGAAGCACCTCTGCTTCAACTGGAAGAAGATGCTGTCAGAATCAAAATGACCCACCAGGAACATTTTAATGTAAGCATATATAAATGAATCCAGATACGAATTCACAGGAATATTTAGGTTGGTAAATCATGGATGTGATTTTATGTTATTGTTGGAAAAAATTATGATGTCACCTAGTAAGACATAAAAGCATCAACAAACTAAGTAACTATTGCAGGTTCACAACTGATCCACAATGGAACTGTATAGTGGGACCATTAGTGCAATTTCTAAAATCTCATATTCTCTTGGGAGTGTACTTAAGAAAAGCAGCTTTCAAAATGGGTGCTCAGTGATTTATCTAAGGTGATGGCCCACCCTCAAATTCTCCACCGCTTGTTAATAAAATTCTAAAGTGGCTTTTGCTCAAATATAAAATATAATGTATCTTGACATTTTCATGATAAATTTTTGATGCATATATCCAAAAGAAATTTAGACAGGGTGAAAAATAAAGCAAATGTGGATAAAATATTTCCTAAACTTCAAGTTTGTGGCAGTTAACTGATATTACTAGCCCTTCCCAAATAAAAATTTATTAGAAAAATATGTATGTATCATGTCATTAGTCTTTTGGAGAACGAGAGGGTGTGGTAAGAGTTATACATTCTCATCTTTAACTGCAGCAAGGGCATACATATATGTATCCATTTGTGTCAGTTTGGAAATAGGATTTCTTTTGTTACAAATGATTATGTAAATGTATATTATTAGACTTAGATAATTTTCAGATTTCTTCATTTAAAAATATTGTGTGATTTACAAAGAATTCCTATTGTCAAGGTTTATTTTTATTTTCAAAATCTCTCTTTGAAATAGGCAAGAAAAAGTTTACCTTTATCATAAACTTCAGAAAACTTGAGTCCTAACAGGTTAAGCAACTTGTGAAATAAAAAGGCCTTAAAGCATTGAAACAATAAATTCTGAGTTTAGTACTCTATTTAGGACTTCTATAAATGTTATCTTAGTGCTCATATAATGAATGTATAACTGGTACTCACACCTAGTGTTATAAATTATTTTAATAACTTATTCTACTTACATTAAAGATGAAAGTTCATTAATTGTATCAAAAGCCCCAGTGTGACTGTCTTAACATGATAATGAACTCCAGAAAAGAGTAACTTTTATTTCCTCTTATTTTATAATAGCCATTATTTTATATCTTCTTATAGCTCAGTAATCACTTTTGTTTTATTCTATTTTAAAAGTTGATAAATTACCAGAACTATTAATTTAGCATAAACCTTCAGAAAGAGTAAGTTTTCACACTTTTTTTTGGGAAATGTTTGCTAAAGATTTGTATTTTGAATTTTAAGTTTGGTAAAAAAATTTTTAAATAGTGATGAAAATATGCAATCTGTGAAAGTTAACTAGGATTTTAAAAGTAGCTAAAATGGTTACATTTTGTTTTTCTCACACTATTTAAATACAATATTTTTATTTTGGATATTGTAGCATGTTTTGGTAATTTATATGTGGTTATTCTTTCCCTTTTTATAAAAAATAAATATTGTTATTATTAAAATAAACACCTGGGTAATATTTGATTTACAAAGGAATAATTGGATTGTAGATGCTACACATCTTACTATCTGAATATCTTTTAGACACTTCATGATATGCTCGAGAAGAAAGAAAATATTAAAAGAAATGTAGAAAAAACAAAGAGAAAATTGCGAAAAAGGGGGAAGAAAACCCACAATGCACTAATAGAAACTGAGGTAAAAATTTACATCAAAAGTAGTTTTGAATTTACAATTACTTATGCTAATGAAAGAAGCCCAAGAAAAAAATTTAGGTGGATTGCACCTGTGGTAGTTAGATTCCGTTGTCAACTTGGCCAGGTGAAGGCACCTAGTTCTGTTGCTGTGGACATGAGCCAATGGTACGTGAACCTCATCTGTTGTTCATTATATCTGCAGTCAGCTAAGAGGTGTGCCTGCTGCAATGAATGATGTTGGATTTAATTGGCTGGTGCTTAAATGAGTGAGTTCAATGTAGCACAGCCCAAGCAGCTCAGCATACCTCATCTCAGCACTCCCAGCTCAGCCCAGGCCTTTGGAGATGCAGAAAGAAATAACCCCGGGGAAAGTTGTTGGAAACCAGAGACCTGGAGAGAAGGCCAGCAGAGATCACCTTGTGCCTTCCCATGTAAGAAAAAATCTCAGTTGAAAGTTAGCTGCCCTTCCTCTAAAGAACTAATGAAACAAATCCCCTTTTATTGAAAGCCCATCTGTCTCTGGTGTGTTGCATTCCGGCAGCTAGCAAACTAGAACAGCACCCATTTCTAATTGGTTTCTATAAAGTGAGCCTGATTGCATGCAAACACACATACAACACAGAGTCACTTGTCTTGATCTCTTTGTCTTAACACTGTCTTTTCCGCAGGTCTAGTCTATCAGAATCGTAGCCCCGAGCCAGGATAAAATACAAAGCAAAATTTATAATGGGGTTATGGAAAAGTCTGCTTTTTTCAATTGCTGTATTGACTCCTATTGCTTGAAGTTTAAGGGAACAATGAAAAAAAGGAAATAAATAATTAAGAAAGGAAGAAAGGAAAAAAGAAGGGAAGGAGGAAGGGAAGAAAACAAGGAGAGTAAGAAAATGATGGAAGGAGAGGAAAATATAGAAGTTGAACTTAATAAAAATAGCAGGATTATTTTTTGTTGTTCAGTGGGTGGAATTTCTATTAAAGGATGAGATCTGTCTACTGGTTTAATACCAAAGCAATAAACTGAAATTTTGAAATTACTAAAAATCAGATTTTATATAAAACTGCTTATAAACTAGCAAGCAATTTTTTTTCTGATACAATACTTTGAAGCAATTTGTACCATTATTTTAATTTTAATTTTGTACTATATAATTTGATTATATTGGTTAGCATTTTAAAAAGTCAAAAATTTAATTTAAAAAATTATGTAATGCTTTATATGTTAAACCAAAAACTAGTAAGATTTTGTTTTCAAAAAGCATCTCCTCTTAGCTAAACTCATTTTCCCATTAATCTTACTACTAGCCCCTTATATAAATCCCTCATTTAGCTAGTTAAAATAAATCATTGAGGTAGCAGTAGAAGATGGTGGAGTAGGGAACACCAGGACTCAGTCCTTCCCCCAAAACAACAATTGAACAGACAGGAGCTGTCTGAAACAACTACTTTGTAACTCTGA